>JAQIXH010000128.1:0-20158 GCA_034700145.1 Panagrolaimus detritophagus
AGAGTTTTTGATTTATTTCCAAAAACCATTACAGTCATCAAATTTGGGACAGCCGTTACAAGAACGGTATAATTGTCAGTGGTTGAAGCAGAGATGGGAGCAAAAGTGTCAGACATGTTTGAAATTGAGGGCTATAACGAAAGTGATTTAATAAAAACCGATTTACAAAATTATGTTTAGAAAATTACAAAATCGTTTTGAGCGTAAAATTAAATTTAAACCCTCGAAAATTTTTAGATAGCAATTTTCACAAAACTGAAACCCAACGAATAAGCATATTTTTCATTAAAAACTTAAATTTATTATTTTCAATGCTTTACAAAATAAAAGCAAACAATCACGTTTTTTTAAAAAAACAAAAGAAATTTCAAGAAAAAAGTTGATTTTTTCGACGCAAAAGAAAGCTGTAGAACTTGGGCTGGTTTAAAATTTAAAAAAAACGATTTACAAATTCTTTTGTTAGCATAAAAAATTACAAAATGGCTTATAAAACAAAAATTTAAAAAAACTCCCAAAATTTTTAGGCTACAAATTTCACTAAAGTTAAACGCAACAATTAGGCTTTTTTTGTTAAATAAAAATGATAACACCTACGGCTTTAAAAAATTATTTTAAACGATTTACAAAATAAAAATTTGTAATAAAAAAGACAATTTTTTTCGATGCATAAGAAGGTTCGAGAACTTGAGCTGCAAAAACACCGTTTTTCAAGAAGCTATTGTTTTTCAAAAAGATACAGACAAAACCTAATAAAAACTGATTTACAAATTTTTACAACGAAAAAAATTTTAAAATCCAGTAAAACGAAGAATTTGAAATAAATCATTAAATTTTTGACAGCAGTTTTCATTTAACTCAAAATCAGCAATTAGTCATATTTTTTGTATGGTAAAAACGATAACTATTTTAACTTCAATTAATAATTGTTAACGATTTACAAAATTAAAGCTATCAACGGCAAGAAAAGCAGACGAACAAAACGAATGAATAAAATTTACAAAAAATGGAACGGCTGGACTTTTTTTTCGGTCAAGCTCCACCCTTTTTTCTATCGCAGCTTACTGCAGACAGACAACTGGCACTATACGGGGGAGGGGGCATAAGGGAGACAAACAAAAAAGAGAGAACCATCGCGCTTTTTTTAATATCGCGTACCAATTCCGAGGGGCCGTCTTCTTGCAATTTTGTTAGTCAAAAAGATGCAATTTCAACAACATCGATGAAAACGTGCTATCCGCGGGCGGCTTTTTTGTCTAAATGAAAGAAAAAACATTTTTGATTTTAAGAATGTAAAATTTCGTCATAATAAAAAGTTGCTGAAGATAAAGAAAAAAAGCATGAAAAATGAAAAATATTTTTTCAGACAATCAAAAATTTGATACAAAAAGCAAAATCAATTATATCAAAAAATTAACGAAAAACACTCAACAATTAAGTATGCACATATGTCTCGGATATTTTTTATTTTATTTCGTTACATATAATGAATTAAAAAATTATAAAATATCGGAAATTGTTGACCCTAATTTAGACATTTTTGGATAAAAATTTTTTCATTTTTTTCAATTTTTGTTTAAAAACCTTTTTTTTTAATGAATGATTACTGGGTACACCCATTAATTCCATTGGTAAACTAACAAAAACATCTCTTATAAAATTTTGTCGACCAACAATGTTTTTTATAAAAATAATTCTTTTTTTTGTATTAGAAAAATCAAACATTCAAAGATGTTAAACAAAAGTGTCTTTTTTATTGAGCAAAAAAATTACAAATTTGTTATTTTACAATTTTTCATTGACATTGCTTCAAAAGTTTATGAATAAAAGCAAAAGTGAGAGCACTGAAAAACTTTTTCCACATCTACAATCCAACAACATAGTGCTATCCGCTGTCGGCTATAAAAAAATATAAAAAAAGAAAAGCATTTTTGTCTTAAAATATAATATTTCATCATCAAATCTTTTGTAGAAAGTTGGGGAAGTTAAAAAAAAACACTTGAAAAATATTTTTTCAGACAGTCAAAAATTTGATACTAAAACGCAAAATAAAACAAAAATTTATCAAAAAAAACTCAATCGTTTATTATTAGTTTACGTATATCTCCGGCACTATTTCCACTATATTCCATTGGTTATAAAATTGGAAGATTACTTGCCTTAAATTTTTTATTAAAATCAGAGATTTTAATATTTTAATATTATTTATCTTGTGTTAAAAAATAATTCAATGAGTGATTATTACTGAGTTATAGCAAACCATAATTCTTTTGCACAAATTTTATCAATCTTCTATTTTTTTACATTAAAATAATACTGTTATTGCTGGATTCATCCAATATTATTAAAACAATAAAATATTCAAAAATGAAAAAAGATGTGTCTTTTTTATACGAGCAAAACGTTTTACTAATTTGTTGTTTTACAATTTTCGCTAAAGTTTATGAAAAAAAGCAAAAGAGAGAGCTCAGAAAATTTTTTTGACATATGCAATTCAACAACGTCGATGAAAAGATGCTATATCCGCATGCGGCTTTTTTCTTTGTTTTTAATCTTTCAAAAAAAAACTAAACTAATATGGAATGGAATATTTTGAAAATTTCGAAATAATGTCAGTTTTTATTCATAAATGCCAACTGTGTTGGATTTTTTAGTTAATTTAAAATCGAAACTCATTCGCAGGGAAAAAAAGCATAATGCAAATACATACGCAGAAAAGTAATGCCATTGTTTTTTTTTTTTGATTATTTTATTTCTTTTTATTGTTAATTTGTTTTACGTTTACAGTTGAAAAACATTTGATACATTTTTTGCTAAAGACCAGCAACAATACCAACACAAGGTATTACTCATTAATTATATATATGAAGGAATTATTCATCAACTTTAGCATTATATATTGTTTTTAAATTTTGAAGAAAGTCTTTGTTTTATTGGTTTGTAAAAAAATTATAATTTATCGTTTTAATTCTGATTTTTTTGTTTTTAAAAGCGCAAATCTTGTTTTCTTTTGATAACAAAAATTTCATCATTGTGACCAAATTTTTATCTACCATGCTTTCTTCTTATCTCAAGAAATGTTCAATGTATAAAATAATTTTTTCAGTCAAAATGTTCAAAGTAAACACTTATTTGAATTATGTGTGTTTACTTTGAACTTAGATTTTGAGAAATAAACAATTTCTAAAAATGATGATAAAAACAAAACATATTTAAGGAGACTTTTCTCACTCTATAGAAAAAACGTTTTTGGTTATGGATAGTTTAAAAAGGTTAGTGTTTTTGGTACTGATTTTAGCCCAAATTGGAGCAACAATGGCAACAGAAGTTTCCAAAGAAAGACTATCAATTCAAACATCGCAAGAAAAATGTGATGATAATTTATGGCATTATTATGACTTTACAGGATATTGTTACAAAATTTTATCAACTTGTCAATCATGGGATTCTGCAAAAATTGCCTGCAATTCTTTAAATTCAGAATTAGCTTCAATTCATAGCGAAAAAGAAAACTTATTTGTTGCAAGTTTGTGATTCATATTTATTTATAACAAATTTAAACTATTATTTTAGGTTTGGTTCCATTTAATTCTTCAAGTAAATGCATTTATGACCGACAAAATAATTATGCTTCAATTGGAATGTTTACAGAAGTGAATTATCCACCAAAATGGCAATGGACCGATAAATCGGCATTTGATTTTTCTCTCGATGATGGATATAAACGTGATAGATATAATTGTGGTGTAATTATTAATGGTCCATATTTTAATAATCCTGTTGGAGCATGGTCAAAAGCTATTTGTGATTATCCAAGCGGATATGCTGTTTGCAAAAAATCGTCATTTTAATTATTTCAATTCTTTTTGGATTTTTAAACGCTTCTTCGGCTTTTAAATTTTTACGACAAACAATGTTTTTCGGTAAATTGTTTTTTATTTTGATAAAATTTTATTATTATACTTTTTTCTGGATTTTTTTTATGTTTAAAAATTTATGAATAGAAAATGTGATAAATAGTAAAAGTTATATGTGCAAATTTTCTTTCAGTAATTATCTTGATTTTTGAAATATGATATTATATACAACTTCCAAAACTAATATTAGCACATGTTTAATGAATTCAAAATACATACTCAAAATTTCCATTATTAATGGTGGAATAAAATGCTCTGAAGATTTTAATTTTTTAGCATATTTTTAAATTTTAATGTAATATTTTGAGTTGGAAAAAGCAAAGTTTAACTTAATTTCGTAAATAACCAAACAAAAATATTCAAACAAAGCCATTTTGCGATTTTTGCAAAAAGAAATTAAAAGTGAAGAAAGAAAATCAAATGACAGCTGCGCTTTTTTATTTTCTTTTGAACTTCTGACATAAAAAATGATGAAATATTTTTATCTGTTGAAACATTATTTTTGCCATTTCAAACAGTGTTCCGTTTTGATTGGTTGGCTTTTTTGCTTCAAAAAATAAATAAAAACGAAGACAGAAAAGTATAATTTTACAGATGCGGAACCCAATTTCTGAGGCGTCAACCTATTTTTATATTTAGCACAAGCTAGATTTCTTCCGAAAATTATTTATGTTTTTAAAATATGATGTTGTTTAGAAAATTTAAAACTAATTTTACTACATTTTTCATGAATCAAATATTGTCAATCAAACATTATATTATTAATGTATAATTAACATTGGATTCTTTGTTTTTCATATTCTCAAATTATAGTGTAATATTTTGGTTTGAGAAAAGCGAAGTTTAACTTAATTTCGTAAATAATCAAACAAAAATATTCAAATAAAATCGTTTTGCAACATATGGTTTTTGCAAATAGAAAGAAATATGAAAAAAGAAAATCAAATGGCAGATGTGCGTTTTGTTTTCTTTTGAACGTCTATCGATAAAAAAATGATGAAATATTTGTTTACAAGTCTGTAAAAAAATGTTTTTTGCCACGTCGATCAGTTTTTTGCTTTGCAAGTGTCGCTTTTTGCTTTCCATAATTTTTTTAAAAACATAATAAAATTGTTTTAGTTTATTTGAATATTTTATTTATTATTTATTTTCTTAAATTACGAAAACATTAACCATGATTTTTATTTCAAAAAGCGTGGTAATTCAAAAAAAGTAAATATCAGCAACAAAATGTTTACGTTCCAACAGTAGCAATTTTATGACACTAAAATATATACATATAATTTCCTACCTGCCATTTCTCGATATATTTCTGACATAAAAATTTGGATTCTGAACAAAATAAAAATAAAATTTTTTTTATTATAATTAAAGCCTAATAAGGATTTTATATGAAAATCAACATTAACTATGACATCGGTTTTAGCATTTTTAACGAAAAACCAACCTGATTCAAAAAATTAAAAAGTTTTTATAATTATTGTTCTTTAAATTTATTTTTAATTTTTCATAAAAAAACTCTTTTTTGAACATAACAAAATAAAAAACGTATTTCTGATTTTTAAATTTCTTTCAAAACGTTATCAGTTTTATAAAATATTCAAATATTTGTAACACTTTTTTGATTGGAAAAAAGTGAAGTGTTGCTTTTTCAACCCTTTTTTTAGAAAGAAAATTTAAAAAAAAATAATAAAATGGTTGTAACACGACTCTTTTAAAATACATGTACTATTTGTTTCGCTATTCGGCAATCGCTCCCATAAATCTGTTAATAGAAAATAATAGTCGGAGAAATATAGAATTTTATTTTTTTCTATAACAGAGCCTGCTGCAACAAACGAAAACGAACTGTCATAAAAAGAACATCAGGAATAAAAAAAAAAGTAAGAATAATGCAACTTTATCGGCTACACTCACACAAAAGCCTAAAAATTTGCCAGAAAATATATTTCGAAAAATATTTGAATAGGCAACGCACATCGTTAAGCTGCATAAACTCAAATAAGTTAAACACTACAGGATATGAACCAGTGCCCTCTTTCAACACTTGCCCAAAAAGAAATAATGCAACAACATCCACAATACATAAATTAAGCATTCTATTACAGCTTCGCTCCCAATTTATCTCATTTAAAAATTGATTGCAACTTCAACAAGCTGCTGATGGTATCCTGAAAAAGAAGGATGATAAAAGCTAAAGAAAATGTTAAAAATAAAGACATTCATTTATGTATGTTCATGAAAAATAAGCTGATCATGGTGTGAAATCAAAAATTCAAAATTTCGATTTCGAATAAAAAAAATATTGTGATATTTTCGGAATTTTGATTTTAGGCTGAAATAATTATTTTGATAATTTTTAAATTTAAATTTTTGCTTCTTTCTTTAAAAAAATCGGCTAATTTTAGCCACTTAATGAAACTTTTATAAATTATCGATGGACATTTTAAAACAGATTTTGGTTCTTAAAAAATTTACTTGACATCAGCAATGCGAAATAAAAATTTTCCAACATAATTTGCATATTTATTTGCATCAACAAAAAATGCATCATTTTTTTACTTCATCATTTTCAACTTTCAGCTTTCATTCATTCATTGAAACAGCAGCTTTTACAATGTCGTCGTCTTTTTCTTCTTCTTGGTTGATTGCATTTTTGGTTTTATTTTCTGTTAAAAATGTTTACTGCCGTTTTGAAAATGTAAGTTTTATTTAATTGTTTTCAATAATTATATTTATATATTTTTTTAGCGTATAATGGGAGGACGAATTGCTAATCCAGGTGCTTTTGATTATAGTATTGTTCATATAAAGGGTCAAAGTGCTGATAATTATACATATGGCTGCACGGGAACAATGATTTCAGAACGTCATCTTTTAACTTGTCTTCATTGTGTTAGAGATGATAATCAAACGTTTGTTTACACTTTTATGGGAGCACAAATTGATACAATTTTTTAGATATCTTACCAACTTCACCTTTGATACAATTATTGATGAAGATGTTAAATTCAATATTACAGATTTTAATATCCATATCTTTTACGAAAATCTTGATCTCGTAATTATTGAATTTGCAAAGAATACAAAATTTAAGCATAAAAATATGCATAAAATGCATCTCGTTGGTGATGATATGCTTGCTAAGCATTTGCAGGATAAAATTCATAATAAAGGATATGTTGCTGGATATGGAAGTTTCAAGTTTGAAAATTATAAAAGTTTGTTTTATTATATAATTTTGTTGTTTATTAAAAACTTTTATACAGAACTTAGCGCTGAATTTGCTATATCTGATGGTCGACTTCGAATTGCAAGAGTTCCAATTTATCCAAAAGAAGAATGTGGAAATGGTGTTCGAATTTGTTCATCAGATTGGATGCCTCCATTTGTTTATCATGGAGATAGTGGTGGACCACTTTTCTTTTTTGATAATCAAATGTCTAATAAAACAGAAGCATCAGAACGAGATGAATTAGATTTCAATATTACCCATCCAAAACGCCATCATAAAATGTATCAATTTGGTCTTATTGTTCAAGGTGAAATAGGTCGCTGTAAGTGTTTTTTATATTTTATATTTTCTCGATTATATATATCATGTACCAAATCCGTGAAATATTTTATACTTTGTTTTTACAGCTTATTCTCTTCCAATTTTTGAGTTATGTCCTTGGTTTGAAATGGTTACAAAACGGGAAGTAGAATGTGAATATCTTTTTAGCGGTCGTGGTATTATTGTCTATGATGTACCACCACATAAAGCTGCCAAAAAGAGATCACCAAATTTTCAAATTTTGAAAAATGATGAAAACATTAAAGATTCTGATATTTCATCAAAATCTGATACCTCCAAAGTTTTACCATTACCTGATTTGCCAAAAAATGATTTTGAAGATGAAGAAAATGAAATGGATGCTGAAGATCTTTCATGCATTTTAAATTGCATTAATATTCTTATTTTGATTTGTTTGATTATTCTTCTTTGCTATTATTTTTGTTTTAAAACTGCTGAAAGCAATGTTCAACTTCCAACTGTTATTCAAAAAGTTTAAGCTGTTCTTTTTTTGTGGTGTTAGAAACTTTATATATATTTGTATTGAAATAAACTAAATTAAATAAACTATTTAAGTTTTGCAAATGTGTGTTGTCGTAGTTTGTTATACTGTACCTGAAACAGCAGATGTATCTTATAATTTGCTAATCGATAAATTTTATGACTCTAATCAAATAACAAGGTCATTTTAGCGTTTTTATTTAGAGCTTTGCAAAAAAATGTGTCTGTTAAAAAATTAGAAGTACACTCCGAAGTGCGAAAAATCGAAAAGCGTTTGAAAAACTTTTGTTGAATTTTTTTGCTGCAAAAATTTCTAAATGTTTGAACCATATTTTGCCAAAGCCTTCAGAGAAGAAAATTCATTAAACTTTTTTTCTACGGCAATGCCGCGGCATTAATTTTGTTTCAGAGTTGCGCAAATTCAATTGCACTAAATTTTTTCATTGCATTTTATTCATTTTGAACTTATTCTTAATTTTATTAAGCTCCTTTCTTTGCTCTGAGAATTGTAATTTTTTGAGCTCGTGTATTCTTTTTGCTGTACAAAATGTTGTTGCTTTCTTTAATCGTCTTACTTTTCTAGATCAAATTCTCAGAGATGCAACCTCCTTCAAAACTTTGTTCAACAGTATCGATTGGTCGTGAATTTGTTGCTTCTTGGAGTCAATATATTTTATTGTTAGAGACAAACTCAGAACAAGGTTTGTTTTTCCTTACATCTATCTGCTCTAATATTCTCTTTTTAGATATCTATAAATAAAATATTCCAAACAATTTAAAAAACAATTAATTGCACCAAAAAATGTTTAATAAAACGCATTCAAAAACAACATTTTTGAGACGAGTCTAATAAAAAGAAACGACTGCAACATTGGTTGTTTTTTTTGTGCTAAAACATATGGAAAAATGAAAGAAAACTTTTCTTACAGTATTAAAAGATGAATCGTCTATAAAAAACATTTTGCAGACATTAAGCAATTTTCCTTTCGAATTTCTTCGATAAAAAAAACAGAAGCTTCGTTTAAATGTTAAAAAGGTTTTCGTTTTTTTGAATATTTTAATTTTTTTATGCTAAAATGACATAATATCAAAAACACAGTTAAAACAAAATTTGTCAATAGACATTTTTAATCTTGCTATAGAAAAAAGTCAAGATCATTATTAAAAATATTCTGAAATTGTTTTACGTAGATGCAAAGTTTTGTAAGTTATTTATGTATTTTTTACTTTTATTTTGGATGCTTTTAATTTATCTTTTTTTTTATCGAGAACAAGAGTTAACTTTAATAATTGTCTTTTTCAATGCTTTTAACACATTGAAAACTATTTTCAAATGTTTTAAAACTTTCGTTGACAGTTTTGAGTTATCAAAATAAAAATACGTTTTTGTAAACATTGGTAATATAACAAAACACCTCGGAAATTTTTTGTACATAAGGCAATAAAATTTTTGTGAATACAAAAATGGTTATTTTTTCAAAGATTTATTGTTGGAAAAAATTATTCATTGTTAAAAAAAGCGAGCAGAACCAACGTTTCTTTGTTTAACAAATAATTCATCAAAAACTTTCATAATAATTACTGGTTTGATGATGAAATAAGAGCATTATATGTGCATGTTTTAACTTTATGAGATGCTTGACCCATTTAGATTAAGGAAGATTTATTCTCTTTGCAAGACAAAAATAATAAAAAATTCAAAACATTTTTGCTCATCAACTTTATGCGATTAGAAAATTTTTTAAAAGTGTTTTAATAAAAAGTTTTTGGAAATAATATTTTATAAAAATAAAGTGCTCTCCGCTTTTCACCAAAAGAGTTTTTTCAGACAACAGAAGAAGACAAAAAGTTGTCATTTCGACATTTATAAGTCCGTCGATAAACAACTTTTTGCAGACATAAAACATACCTTCTATTTTTTGTCGGACTGATGCTGCGGTCGTTAAAATAATTTCCAATTTTTTTACCGCTACGATCGCTCTGAAGTATTTTTTATTGATTTTGTTTTTTTTATTTGAATATTTTATTATAAAAGCAAATATAACAAAATATTAAATATTTCGTTAAAATAAATTCTTCCAGAAAACGTTCGAATTTCCCGAAGAAGCCATTATTAATAATAATGACAATTTATTTCTCACCTACGTTGAATTTAATAGTTTTGAAGTAACATACTTTTTTGTTAGCATTCAATGATTTTATAAATCGCTAATCTGTTTATTTAAATCTGAACTTTTACGTCAGTTTTTTAATGAGGTGCAAGAGTTTTTTCTCTTAACACTAAAAGAAAACGTTTAAATAATTCAACGGCTGGACTTCTTTTTATGAAAAAAAAATGTCATTATTTGACATAAATAAAAACATATACTATTTTGTTGTTTTACAATTTTAGCTAAAATTGCTTCAAAAGTGTATGGATAAAAGCAAAATTGAGAGCGCTGAAAAATATTTGACAGATGGAAGTTTTGATATTTATTTTGCTCTTTCTTTTTTCATCAAATGCTTTAGAAAAAAAATAAATTTTGGGAATTACGAAATAATGTTAACTATGATTCATCTATGCCTTTGAACGTCTGACATTAAAAAATGATGAAATATTTGTTTACATGTCTGTCAAAAAATATTTTTTGCTTTATAAAATCAACGTAGTTTGTTTGAAAAAAATTGTTTTTTATAAAGAAAAAACTATAATAAAAAGCTTTGAATATTTTGTATATTTTTTCTTTGTTTGGTTTGTAAAAGTTTTAATTAAAACTTATTTTATAAATCATATAGCAAACTGAGAAAAATATATTAGTATGAAAATTTCAAAACGCATTATCCATTATTTATAAAAAAATTGCATTAACCTAATTAGATAAAAATATATTTAAAGTATCCTGTCAGCCATTTTTCAGGCAAAAAAATCAGGATTTCTAAAAAACATTTATTAAAACTTTTATAATATTTAAAGCCATATGAAAATCGACATTAAATAGGACATCGGTTTCAGCATTTTAAACAAAAAGCCAAAGCGGTTTAAGAACTTTAAAGTAAAACTTTTGTTGAAAGTACACATATAAATTGAAAGATAAAAGATATTGTTTATCCAAGGTAAAACGTTTTTATAAGACTTTTTTTTTCTTCACGGTTTTCCTTTTGGTGCTTTAATATAATAATAAACAAAATCGGGGATATCTTGAATTTTTACCTATTATTATTATTATGAGATGACGATGTTACAAAAATAATATTAGATTTTATAAAATATGAAATTAAAACAGGTGTCAACAGACATTTGCATATTTTATAAAGATTTGAACTATTTGGTATTAGACATATTCGAAAAGAACCTACAGCATTCTGATACATAAAAAAACTGAATAGAAGCCAATTTTTTATGACTTAATAAAATATTGCAAAAACCAGCATGTTTTTTGCAGCTGTTTTTTTGAGAATTCAAAAAACAATTTTGCTTAAATAAATGAAACAGTTAAAACAGTTTTAAAACTAAAAATTATCATTTTTTAAGTAATTCTATTTTTCTTTTAATGGAAAAATAATAGAATTACGTAAAACATGTCAAAAAATTTTTGATATGTTTTACGTAATTTTTGCTTCTGTGGTGCGGAATCCGGCTTCTGAAGTGTCAGCACCCGCTAAGTTTACATTTGAAAAAACCTCAATTTCTTCGGATAATTATTTTTGTTTTTGAAATTTGATATTATTTAGGACATTTAAAACTAATATTATCAAATTTTTCACGAATGAAAAAACATAATCAAAATTTCTATTATTAATGTTCCGTTTAATCATATGATTCAGATATATCAGAGTCTTTTTTTCATATTCCAAAATTATAGTGTAATATTTTGTGAATAATCAAACAAAAAATATTCAAAGCCATTCAAACTTCGCTTTTTTTTGAGTTGGAAAAACTTTAACTTAATTTTGTAAATAATCAAACTCGCTTTTTTTTGAGTTGGAAAAACTTTAACTTAATTTTGTAAATAATCAAACAAAAATATTCAAATAAAATCATTTTGCAACATATGGTTTTTGCAAATAGAAATAAAAATGAAGAAAGAAAATCAAATGACAGATGTGCATTTCCTTTTCCTTTTAACGTCTGACATACAAAAACGAAAAAATTTTTTTATGTTGACGTTGAAAAAAAAGATTACCGCATTTTGCAGAGATGAAAAACACATAACCAAGATTTGTATTATTAATGGTGTGTAAGATAATATTTTAAGAATATCCTGACATGTTTTTATGATTTTAATTTTTTTGTTATATTTCGAGTTAGAATAGACGAAGCTTAACGTAATTTAATTAAAAATAAAACATTTAAATAAAAACATTTTGCAACTTATGGTTTTTGCAAATTGAAATAATAATGAAGAAAGAAAATCCAATAGCAGATGTGCGTTTCTTTTTTTTACGTCTGCCACACTAAAATGATGAAATATTTGTTTACAACTCAACCAAAAAAAATGTGTTTGTCATGCCGATTAATGTTTTGCTTTTCAAGTTGCACTTTTTGCTTCAAAAAAATTTATTAAAAAAACATAATAAAAATATTTTAATTTATTTGAATATTTTGTTCATTATTTATTTGCTTAAATTATGAAAACATTAACCAGGATTTTTATTTCAACAAGCGTGGTAATTTGAAAAAAAGAAATATCTGCAACCAATTTTTTCGCTGCAACAATACATTTTTTATAAAAGAATATTGTAGAAATTTTATGACATTAAAATATATTAATAATTACTTACCTGCCATGTTTCGATATATTTCTGACATAAGAAACTGGATTTTGAAAAAAACAATAATTTCAAAATAAAAAAAAGTTATGTTCAAGCTTGTATTCGTCTAGATGAAGATGGAAATAAATTTGTTTACGTTCGAAATCAAAAGTGTGCGTGTTCAAATAGGACATATTTATATGCCGAATCTGATAAACCAACCAACTGCAGAAGAATTAACAATTTTTAAAGTTCCAAAAGATATAAAACTGAAAAGGCTGCAGCAACGATTGTAAAACGCCGACAACGAACAAAAAGAACAGGGTTTCAGTCAAGAAAACTAATGACTCTTTTTACTTTGTCAACTTGATCAAAATTCTAGTTACAAATCAATCATGTATTAACAATTTTCTCAGTAAATCAATGCCATCAATTCCGAATAAATCGAAAATTATCCAAAAACCAAATCTCGTAATTGAAATTCCAGTTATTCAAAAAAAAATCATAAATTATTAAATAATTTAATTATCAATTTTTTTGAAAAAGAACATAGAGGAAAAATGCTTAAAAGATTGTTTGTTTTTGTTTCTGATGATAGAAATATGGGCAATGAATATAAATGGACTCAATATTTAAAGACATATATTTGCACTTTTTGTAACAAAAAAAAAACAAATGTAACAAAAACAGAGAAAAAAATTTAAACTCTAACAAATCTACATTCAATTTTCAACATTTTACAAGATTCTTTTAATTGTTTTTCAACTCGAATTCTTTCATTTTCATTAAAATTATCAAAAATGCAAATTCCAATTTCAGAATATTTTTCTCCAATCTCCGTTTTAATTGCTTTTAAATGTTGTCGAAAAAGCATTGCCATAAGAAAAGCTGGAGTTGAAAGTTTTGTAGTTTTCTCAACAGTATCAAATTCAAGGAGAATCGGATTGTTGGAATCTTTTGTAAGAGTAAATTTCCATTTTCCATCAATTTCAATATTATTAGGTGACATTGACATAATTTTTATCAAATCTGAAAAAAATAAAAAAGAGCTATGATAAGAAAAATGATTTTTACCGTATACACCAAAAGATGGCTTTTGTAATAAAGCTTTAAAAGCATCTTCAAAAAATTTTGGTTTTGTTTCTTCAAAACTGATTGCAAGTTCTTTTCCATATACGCCTAAAATATTATTACTATTACAGAGTTAGAAAAATCCATACATACCATTCCACGAATCCAAAAATTTATATCCATCATTTCTTCGAAGACAAATAACAGAAATTCCATCCAAAATTCCAATAACTGGAATTTGCATATTAGAATGTTTGGAAGTAAGATTCATAGCAAAAGCTTCAAATTGAGGAAAAATAATTGTTTCATGTTTGACTTTAATAAAATTATTCATATCAACTGTTACAATAAGTTTATTTTGATGACATCTTTTTTCCACTGCAATAATTTCATGTTTTTTTTCGTCAGAATCATCACCATACTAAAAAACGATAAATATATGCATGTAAAAACACAGAAGGAAAAACTTACAATAATTTTTTCATTACATCTTGAAACATAACACGTCTTTTTGAATGGTAAACTTTCAGAATGCTCCAAAAATAAAAACGGAAAAGTTTTTTTGCCAATAGCAGTTGAAAAAAAAAAATTTCTTTCACACATTGGAATAATATGGTATTTGATAAAACTTTTGTCGAACATCCATTTTGCAATATCATCAATAACATTTCCATAGGTATCAGGTATTGAATCAAATGCAATCAACTTATTTGATTTCAAAACCTTTCTTAAAAATTTAACCAAAGTTTTATCTTTTGATATACAAACTAAAACAATTTTCATAGGATTTGATTCGCCAATAATTTCATCACGCAAAAGTTTTGCATTTTCTTTACCATTGATATTAATACGTTTATGAAAAATTTCTTTGTATCCATTTTCAGTCCATTTAAATACATTAATAGAAGCAATACTACCATTTAAATGAACAAGCAAAACGGTTTCATTAAATTGAAGGTTAATATTTGCATTATGTAACGTAACTAATGAAGATGCATATCTTGCTGGTAAATATAAATGTCGAATATGAAGTGCATCCAATTTTTTGCTGATAGCTTCACAAAAATCCATATTTGTTTTATATCCAATTGGTTCATGACAAAAAACATTTAACAAAGCACCTTTAACATTCTTGAATAATTTTGGAATATCTTCAACAAATTTCTTTGCATCTTTGTAAACAAATGTTTGAATATATATTTCATTTTCGTATGCATTAATCACAACATTACCTTTAGAAGTAATATATTTATTCATAATTTTTAATATAATCTCCTAAAAAATGCTGTAATAAAAGAAAATTTCAAAAGCAAGTAGAAAAATTTGTTGATTTACTATAAAAAATTAGAAATTCATCGTGGCAACGAGTTTCACAATGCCAAAAAAACAAAAGGTTCTTTTCTTTGCTCCAGAGAATTTTTTGAATTTCGCGCGATTTACCCTGATAAAACCTGGAAGCTTTTCTTAAAGACTGAGAAAAAAATAAAGGAGAAAAAAATAACTTATAACAAAAAGTGTGACAAATATTCATTTTTTGAATTTATTTTTTGAACTATTCATTAAAAAATAACGGAGAAAACTGAGAAAATAAAAAAGTGTGATAGTAGTAAGTATTTTTCAGCTTGGAAACTTATAACTTAATTTTACCGTGGTGTTCAAATGTCAAAATATCGAAAAATTTCTGCTGCTGATAATATATTAACCTTTTCACAAAGAAATGTATGAATATCTATTTTATTTATTAAAAAATCACAATGAAAAGGAAAAATTTAAAGAGACTGAAAAAATGTTGGAAGCCTGAAGAATTTTAATTTATTTTATTTATTTATTTAAAACCTTTTATCTGTCACGAAGGACTAAAGAAGACATATTGCAGCACCAATAATTAGTTAGACAAAGTGATAATAATTCATTAGATTTTTTGTTCGTAAATTTTTTTAATATTTATTTTAATTTTTTCGATTAACAAATAATTCAACAAAAAACTCATTATTATTGTTGTAAATGACTTTTTTGTTGGTATCCAATCATCGTATAATACAACTTCACACATTGTCAAAAACCGTAGAGTGTGTAAGCTTTTGACAGATCATTCGTTTTCAAAAAAATGTATAAACAAAATATTCCAAACAATTAAAAAACAATATGTTGCAAAAAATGTTTAATAAAACACATTCAAAAACAACATTTGAGACGAGTCTAAAAAAAGGAAACAACTGCAACATCGGCTGTTTTTCTGTGTGCTAAAAAAATATGGAAAAATGAAAGAAAACTTTTTTTTCGAAATTAAAAGATGAATCGCCTATAAAAAACATTTTTCAGACATAAAGCATTTTTCCTTTCGAATTACTTCGAAAAATAAGAACAGACCCGGCTATCTTTAAAGCTTTGGTAAAATATTAAAAAGATTTTTGTTTTTTTTTGAATATTTTGATTTTTTATGCTAAAATGATATAATATCAATAACGCCATTAAAACAAAATTTGTCAACAGACATTTGAAGCTGGTACAAAAAAAATACGGCTCATTATTAAAAATATTTGGAAATTGTTTTTCGTAAATGCAAAATTTTATAAGTTATTTAAGTATTGTTTAAATTTGTTTTCGATGCTTTATTGAAAAGGGAAAATTAAAGTAGATTGAAAAAAAGTAGGAAGCCAGAAGAATCTTTATATTTATTTTAATTTTTTTGTTTAACAAATAATTCAACAAAAACTCATTATTATTGTGCATTTAATAATTGCTATCCAGCGATCATATAATACAACTTCACGCATTGTCAATAACTGTAGTTTGTAAGCTTTCGACAGATCAATCGTTTTCAAAAAAATATATAAATAAAATATTTCAAACAATTTAAAAAACATTATATTGCATCAAAAAACGCATTCAAAAACAATATTTTGATACGAGTCTAATAAAAAGAAACGACTGCAACATCGATTGTTTTTTGTGCTAAAAAAATATGGAAAAATGAAAGAAATCTTTTCTTTCGAAATTAAAAGATGAATCGTCTATAAAAAACATTTTGCAGACATAAAGCAATTTTCCTTTCGAATTTTTTTGAGAATAAAAACAGATCCGGTTATCTTCGTTTAATTATTAAATCGTTTTTTTTGAATATTTTAGTTTTTATGCTAAAATGACGTAACATCAATAACACTATTAAAACAAAATTTGTCAATAGACATTTTAATCCAACTAAATAAAATAGTTCAGATCATTATTAAAAATATTCTGAACTTATTTTTTGTAAATGCAAAGTTTTATAAGTTTTTTATGTATTATTTACTTTTATTTTGAATGCTTTTTATTTATCTTCTTTTTCATCGAGAACAAGAGCTTAATTTAATAATTGTCTTTGTTAATGCTTCATTACTTTCAACACATTACAAACTATTTTTAAATGTTCTGAAACTTTCATTGACAGTTCTTAGTTATCAAAAAAAAATTATTTTTGTAAACAGTGAAAATAAAAATATTCAAATTTTTTAATTTCGCAACTTATTTGCAATAAAATTTTCGTTTTTTACGCAGACAAAAATAGATAAAATTAGAAAGGAAAAAAATGAGTGACCGCGTGACATCATTTTTCTATCAAAAAATGATGTAATACTTTTGTACCAATATTTTAAGTGAAAAAACATTTTTTTTTGACAAAAAACAGATTAGAAAACTTTCATTGTTTATTTTGCTTAAAATTTTATTTCATCAAATGATTTTAATAATCATACAAAACACCTTGGAAATTGTGGCCCTAAAATTTTGTGATGTACAAAAATGGTTTTTTTTACAAGATTTATTTTTGGAAAAAATTAATCATTGTTGGAAAAAGCGAGTTTCAGCAGAACAAACGTTTAAAAATATTTATTTTCGTTCAACAAATAATACATCAAAAACTTTTATAATTTATAATTCACCTGGTTTTTGACTATTATTCTTGCATGTTTTAACTTTTTTCAGATGCTTAGGAAGATTTATTCTTTTTGCAAGACAAAATAAAATAATAAAAGATTCAAAACATTTTGTTCATCAATTATATGGGTTCAAAAATGTATTCACAAAAATTTTTTGGGGACAAAATGTAAGAAAAAATAAAGTGCTCTCCGCTTTTTACAAAAAAGAGTTTCTTTAAAAAACATAAAAAGACAAAAAGTTGTCATATGAAATTTATATTTTCGCCGATAAACAACTTTTTACAGAAATAAAACATACATTCTATTCTTCGTCGGGGCAGCTGCGGTCGTTAAAATAATTTTCATTTTCTGCTACGATCAGTCTGAAATATTTTCCACTGATTTTTTTTAGCTTATTTGAATTTTTTAATTTGAAAGCAAAAACTACAGAATATTAAAAATTTTGTTAAAATGAATTCTTTCAGAAGACGTTTTAATTAAATGAAAATTGAATTTTTTTCCAATATTAATAATAGTGACAATTTATTTCTCACCGACGTTGAATATAATTAGTTTTGAAGTAACATACTTTTTTGTTAGCATTCAATGATTTTATAAATATTATTTCATTTTCCAAAGCAGAAAATTTATATTCAATTATATTCTTTAATTGAATATAAATTCTGTATTAAAATAATACCATTCAAATATTTTTATTTTTCTATATATTTGCTAAAGACACGAAAAAAAGGTGTGAATACTTTGTACAAATTTTCTTATTTTCTTTATTGGTCTTAAAAGATTTTTTTTGCGCTCATGATTCTTGCAGTGCCTAAATTTTGTCGAATGCGACAAATGATCAAACGTTTTCTTTATAAATTAAAGATGTCCCTTTTTCGTTTTTTCACAGTGATTTATAAAAAAAAATTACTCTCAAAAACGTTAAAGGAAACGTATAATCAAATATGGATGAAAAACAAGTTTATTGTATACGGTACAATTTATACCAAATGCAATAAAATAAAATTTATGAGTTTCTTGTTAAAAAGCTTTTAGGAATTTGAAAAGCAACTGAAGTCTTTGAAGCAGAAAATAAAGATAAAAATATAGCTATCATTTTTGCACTGATATATTATTTAAATTTGAATTTTTACGTTAGTTTTTTAATGAGATGCTAAAGTCTTTTCTCTTAACAATAAAAGAAAACGAAACATTTAAAATAAATCAACAATACTTTTTCAAGTGAATTGGTTTATTTTTCATCAGTTTGGATAGAAAGACTTTTCAAATTTTAAACATTGCAACCACCTTTTTTTTCAGCGTTATGTTAACGTTTCATTCATTTTTTCTTTGAAAGTGTTTTCTGTCTTTCGTTTTACCAGACATACAACAAGAAAAAAAATCATTTCGCAAGCAAAAAAAACTCTTTGAAAATTTCTGCAACAGATGTTAAAAAAGCTTAGTTCTCTTTCCAGTTTTCCGAACAATTTCCATCGTCTTTTTCTCATTTGAATATTGTATTTTAACAGAATTTTGGTCAAAGTGAGCATATTTTTTGACTGAAACAATCAATAAAACTGAATTCTGAAAAAATTTCATAGTTTGTAACGTTATGAATTGAACTTTTTCAACATTATGTTAACGTTAATGAAAAGAGAAAATTGTTATTCTTTATCGAAAATACTAAAATTGAAAAAATTGATTTTCATAATATTTCGCTTTAAAACAACGTTTTTTGTTGAAAGATTTTGCTAAAAATATTGAAAAAGTCAATTGTAAAGCAGAAATTTTAAAGAAAAAAACTAATAGCAACAAAATCTTATTTGTTATGTTTGTTCTTTCCTTCGAATAAATGTTTAATATTTCTCAATGCTCGAAGATTACATCCTTGTTCAAAAGAGAAAATATTTTAGTGTTTTTTCGATAAATTTGCTAAAAACATTTCTGCAGTTTACGAAAAAAAGGTTGCGTTTTTTTAATTCGGCTGTGAGCTTTACAATATTTCATTTGATTTTTTTTAATATTTAATCCTTTTTTAAAATTTTATGGAATCAATTTTTATCAAAAAAAAGTGTTCATGAAAATAAGTTTTTTAATTATTCAAACGCAAAGTCCAAAAACCTGCGAACATTATTAATGTTAAAATGATTAAATTTTCGTTTATCGATTAAAAACAAATTTTATTAAATATTCTTGATACATTGAAAAAATTCTTATTATTGGTTTACCTTAGTTGCAACAGCTTAATTTCATTATTTAAACAGCTGAATTTCCATAAAATCAGAGATAAACATTGAAAGAAAAATCAATTCTGTGCAAATAATATCCGAAAAATAAATTTTTTGAAGTAACAATTTTTTGAGAGAAAATGCTCGTATTATTTTATAAAAAATAGAATAAATTGATTTTTCTTTAAACTTTAATTAAAAATTATGAGTTTTTTGTTAGATATTTGAAAATGATTATGAAACATAATTTTTATTGCAAAA
>JAQIXH010000129.1:0-20144 GCA_034700145.1 Panagrolaimus detritophagus
TCTGCTGTAATTTTCTAAATTAACATGTTTCTATTACATAAATTATGTCTCATAGTTTTAAATCCTGCTAAAAAAGATATCCCTATGGGGAAACAACTAAGAATTAAAAAGTTTATGACTGTTTTCTTTTTTTTTTGCGCAGTTCATCGCGTGTTTTTTTTCTTTTTTAACATGAAAATTGTCCGTCCGAATATTATTTTAACTTTTAATTCGCTTTTTTTACATTAATTGCTTCTTTGCTAAAATTAATAAAAAAAAAGATGTTTTTTAAGAGACCTTCTTTCAAATAACTATTAAATTTCAAACAGCTCAAAAAAGTGAAACGTTATTGTTATTTTTGAGGGGATTTCATTAAACTGAAGGAGATTTGTTGTTCGATAATTAAATAACTATTTTTAACAATTTTTATTATAAATTTAAAACAAGAAAATTAATATGGATCTATTTATTCATAGACGTAAGTTTAACTGTAAGCTTTGGTAGAAGCATTTTTGTTGATAAAAAACTGAAACAGTATAAGATGTGGGATTACGTTAGATCAAACTAAATTTGGAACTAAATGAAATATTAAAATGATTAAAAATTTTTTAAATTTTAGCAACTCCACAACATGAACGATTAGTTGTTCATCCACATACCCTTTATGTTCATTCATATCGATCTCCAACATTTTGTGATTTTTGTGGTGAATTATTATTTGGTCTTGTAAAACAAGGCCTTAAATGTCAAGGTAAGTGTTTTTAAAAGTATTAATGTTTCTTAAATAATATTAAAAATTTTAAATTTAACTGTGAGCTTTAAATATGATATAAGACGCTTGTTATTTCAAAAAATTAAAAATTAAAACTGCTGACAACTTATTTGGCCTGAATATTTGTGTTAACTGATTATTATCTTGCATCTTGCAAAAAAGATTTACTTTAAAAGTTACAAATTAAACAAAATATAAAACAAAACTGTTCTGCTGTTTAACCATATTATAATATAAAATTTCGTATATTATTTAATTAAAAAAATTTAAAACTGAACCAGCTTATAGAAAAAAGTTTAGAAATTTTTTTATGATTTCATAACCATTATCATAATTTTAACTAGCGATCACCCATTTTATATGACATGATTTAAAAAATATAAAAAAAGGTTTTTTAACTGAGCAAATTTCATTCATTTTCGAAACAAAAAAACACTTAAAAAGGTACAGAAAAATTTATAAATTGAAAACTGAACCGTAATTCATCATGTTTTAGCCGTAATGACTTAAAAAATGTTAGTTATTATGTGTATATTGATTTTAAACTGGATAATTTCCAATTCAGGTTATTTAAATGAAATTCAGAAAATACGGAAAAATAATTTAGGGCCAACGCCAATTTGAAAAACCAAGTTTGAAAAATAATAACTAAATATAACTTAATTTGATTAACTTTTAAAACTGACATTTCTGTTTTGCATTCGCTAAAGAAATTAAACAAAATTTTTTAAGGTTGTGGTTTAAACTATCACAAACGATGTGCTTCAAAAATTCCAAATAATTGTAATGGATGCCGACAACGAAGACCAAGTGCCATTCCACTTTCACCTCGGAATTCTGTTGGCCTACAAAATACTCAACTAATTTCAACTGCTTCAACTGGACCTTTGTTACCATCTGAATCTGGGGGAGCTGGTTCATTACCTCGGGGTTCATTTTCATCTGGAAATGGTGGTTCAATTGCTACAACATTCACAGGAATTTCTTCATCTGGAACTCCAACATCAACAAATGCATCAACGGGATTAGCACATCCAAAAACAACCCCAGATATTTTAGTTACCGGAGAACAACATGATGATGGAGATCCTATCGGGGGAAATGTAAGTTTTAACTGTGAGTGAGGAAAAAACTGTAGAGAAAGTTCAAAACTAGAAAAAAAATAACTGTGCTTCATTTAAATGCAAAAATTTTTTGGAGATAAAACTGTTCAGACATAATTACATCTAACAGATTTAAAACTGTGATCATTTTGGCAAGCTTATTACATTAATTGTTTAAAACAAAGTTTGCAAAAAGCTTCTTTTTAAAACTGTATTTAGCTACGTGCAGAGACAATTTGCGACTTTTTGTTTTTGTATGATAACATAGTAGGGGGCACTTTGGGGCATTTATTTTTTATTTTATCTGACTCAGAAAAAAAATCTGCATCTGATAGGCATAATAACTAAGCGGAAGATTGAGGAACTAAAAAATCGACTGAAAAAATTACGGTATTTTCAATTTTTCTTTATCACTTATCATTTTTATCAGCATTTTACCTAACAATTTTTTTTATCGATTCGTATTAATATTAAGATTCTGCATTTTTTGGTACCAAAATTATGCTTATTGCACAAGTTCGAAAAAACGGTGCACATCCTTAACTGTATTAACAACTTTAAATTTTAATAAACTGAAGAGATATTTTGAACAATTTTTTTATTGGGAAAATTAAAACCCTTAAACACATTAAGCAACACTTTTTGGAGACAAAAATTTAAAAGCTAATAATTCAAATGAAAAAACAACTGCAATAAAGGTCAAAAATGGGAACAAAAACTGAGATAACATTCCAAAAAGAAATTTCAAAGTTTTAACCACAAAAAGTTTTTTAAAACTGTCCACTCAATAATTCCATAACCTTTTTAAATTTATTGTTAAATTTTTTCAAAACTACAATTTACCTTATTTTTAACTGACAAATATGATTCTTTAATCTTTTTTAAAAAAAACTGTTGTCCGAAAATGCCAGTCATGAAAAGTTATTTTAAATTTAGGCAGTTATTTTTTTTCACATTATCTTTAAAGAAAATCCCCCAACGACCTTTTCCCAATAAAAGTAAAATAGCTTCTCCTTGACGACCAAAAAACAAAAACTTTAAAAGAAAAAAGTGTATATCATTTTTTAACTGTCTTTGATATTTCTGAAAAAATTCTTAAAAATGAATACAAATTTTGCTCTTATTTTTAACTGATACAATTTATTGATTCAACAATAGTTAAAAAACTCATATTTAAAAACTGAACAAAGATTTCCCATGCACATGAAAAAACATTGTTTAAAATTTAAAATTTTTCAGTATTTACAAATGCCGAGAAAAGATCGAAGTTGTTCATGGAGTGGAAGGCCGCTATGGATGGAAGTGGCAGAAGCGACTCGGATAAAAGTCCCACATACATTTCAAATTCATTCATATACTAGGCCAACAGTATGTCAACATTGTAAAAAGTTGCTAAAAGGTTTAATTCGACAAGGAATTCAATGTCGAGGTAAGAGATATATTTATATTTTTGATAACTGTAGGCGGATTTACGGATGTAAAAGAGAGATAAACTTTTTAAACTGTCTTCTTTTAGAAAATCGGAGATAGTATGAGAAAAAAAATTTTAAAAACTGTTAATTTTTTTGTAACAGCTAAAATAAATTAAAACTGATTTCACTTTTGGCATCGAGTTTTTGCAAATTTTCATTTTTTCAACCAAATTTTTAAAGAAAAAGCAAATGTTAGATAAATAGGTAAAACAAAGTCCGAGCAAAACTGTAAATATAAAATTTGGAAAAACTTTTTGAAGATTTTAGCTGAGCTTTCAACAAAAATTTTATTCATGTTTTAACCTAAAAATCGCCGTGTTTAAACATCTTGTTTTTTTAATAAACACGCCTATAAAATAACTGTTTTTCCAATATAAGAATATTCAAAAGGAATTAAAGTGTCTTTGTTTATGATAAAAATATATAAACTGTATTAACAAAATTCATATCGCAGTATATTAATTTAAACATATTTAAGATTGCAAATATAATTGCCATAAAAAATGTGAACAATATTTGCCAAAAGATTGCCCTGGAAATACTACTCAAGCAAAACCTGGCTTCTTACTTGGTGCTGGAAATGATGATAGTAAGTTCTTAAACTGTACAAAATAATATCGTGAATATTGTAAAACCATTATTAAACTTATTAGATTTTAAATAACATAGTAATTTTATTTACATATTTGATGTAAAGCTGTTTTAATTTTGTTTTTTTTTGAAATTAGATGTTAGAAAAATGAGGTATTTGAAAATGCTAAAATTTTGTAAATTTAAATGGTTTTTAAACTGATCATTAAAGGTGTAGCTATTTAACTGTGAAATCGTTAAGATATTTTTTTGGAAATAACTGACTATTTTTTTTGAACAATTTGTAATTGTTGATTTTTCTTCAACCTTGAAAAAAAGTTAACTCTATATTTTTCTTAAAAATGGTCAAAAAACATCAAAACTGCAAATCTTGAATTTTTTTCTTTTAAGTACTTTCGAAATCCTTTTGAACTAACTAAAGTCCCAATTTTTAATTAACCTTTATTTGTTTCATTAATATAAATATTTAAACCTATTGTTACAAAATCTAACAACTTTTTATAGCAACTGGAATTGGTGGAAGTATGAATGATCTTCGAATGAGCAGTGTACCATTTGGTAGTCGAGACGGTAATATTATATACATTTATTTTGTTTATAAACTGGCACTAGCATTTTGTGCATCTGTTTTATTTTTTTTATTAAATCTGTTATGTGACGTCTATTTTAATGTTTTTTAAACTGTGCAATCATTAATAATTTTCTTATAAAAACTATTTTTTAGATTTAAATGAAGGAAGCAGTGATGATTCTGGACTTCGACATCGACCAGCACAAGCTACCCCATCTGCTCCTCTGCAAGCAACTGACAATGATGACACTCCAGATTATGATCCTCGAGAACATCCTGGAACAGATGATTATACAAATATTCCGCTACAAAGAATTGTACAATCGAAAAAACAAACAAAACGTCCAACAAATAAAGTTATCCGAGAAGGCTGGATGGTACATTACACAGATAAACAAAATATGGTAATTTAAATTATTTTTGCTAAACTGATATCAAATTATCCGCTGTCACTAATTAAACTGTTCACCATTGATGATTGTTATTTTAGAGAAAAAAACATTACTGGAGATTGGATACAAAATCGATTGTTATGTATAAAAATGAAAATGAATCTGGATATTATCGAGAACTTCCGCTAAGTGAAATTTTAGAAGTTAATATGGTCCATAATGAGCTGAAAAGAGAATTAACGCATTTCTTTGAAATTAAAACTCATCAATCTGTTTATTATATTGGTTGGTTTAACTGTCTTTGTTTTATTTTTAGTGTGTAAGATTAAAAGGGAGAAAAATCGAACTGTGTGTTTTAATCATATTTTTAAAAACTGAGCATAAAAAAGTGCCATCGCTCTCGTTAACTTTAACTTAAGGCCCTTCCCGGATATTATTTTTTGCTTACAAATTGAATTTTTAAAAATTTTTGTGAGCTGTTGAGATGAAATTTTTCGGCTTTCATTAACACAATTGCTTTTTTGAAACCGCAAATTAATTTATTATCATCTCTTTTGATAATTATTTAATTAAAAATTTAAAATCTGACTTTTTTTATTCTTTTAATTTCGTTGAAAACTAAAAGCATTTTACAATTTTTTTTTTAACTGTGCCAGCCATCAAACAAATGCTTTTTCATACTTTATAAATTCAGTAAAGTTTTGATTTAACAAATTTAATGTTTTTGACATGTTTTTCAAAAACACTTAACTTTGAATATAAATTATTTATTTAAACTGGCATGATCTCTATTCGGTTGAACCTATGTTAAATGATCTATTTGGATTCAGTTTTGAAGTTTTAAAACACTGTTTGTTAAATTTTATCAATTATAAGAAAAACTGGAGATTTTATTAAATAATCCCTATTAAAAACTGTTGCTAAATCTGTTTGATTGTTTAACCGGAAAATTTTATGAAAACTCTCTGGGAAAACTGGCAATCATCTTTAATCTAAAACTTAATTTCCATGAAAAACAATAAAATATTTTGAGTATAAACTGACATAACAATTTTTTTTGTGTTTTCTTTAGTAACTTAAAAAAACTGTTTGTTGCGTACGGCATAATTTATTTCTCATAAACTGTGCTCGTTGATCTTGATTTTAATTTAAATGATTCTTTTACGTTTATTATGTTACTCTATTTTTTGCATTTTTTTATAGAATTTATTTTATTACAAATTTTTTTTATAAGTAAGAATCTTTTAGAATTAGATTTATGCCGGGCGATTAATTCTCTAATAATTTATTCAAAACTGATATAAGCTGTTGTTATTTTCACCAGAATATTACAAAATTTTGCGTTCAAAAAAATCGTACCATTTTTTTATAATCCCATCCCCCACAAATTTTTTTAAACTAACATTTTTGTTCTCTGATTTTCCTTTAAACCGCATTTGTTTACATCTTTTTTCTCTCTCTCTTTTTACATTTTAATAGAATAAATAAATCATACAAAAAAAAGAAAGTCATAAAATTACGTCACAGTTGGGGGTTCTTTTGTTAACAAAAAAGGTTTTAAACTGAACTTTATAACATTAAAAGTGACATCACAAAAAAAAGTATTTGACCTTTTACTTTGATCTTCTTTCTTTTCTTTTTTTGGTTTCAATGAAAACTTTGAAAATTTTAAATAATATTTATAATAACTGAGGCCGCGGAAAACATTTTTACGGTAAAGTGCTAAAACAATAAGATTATTTTTTATAAACTGAATAACACAAATAAGAAATTTTGTTTTTATTTTATTTTCGTTTTTTAAAAAAAACTAAAAACAAGTTTTTTATTTGCTAAAAAATGGGTCAAAATTTTGTAATTCATATTTGCTTAAAACCATATGTTTTTGTATTTTTAAACAAATATAGCAAAAAAAATACAAAAACAAAATTAAAGTTGCTAAATCGAATGTTTTTTATTTGGATTAAACTTAATTCGAATATATATTTGAATTTTTGAGGCAGTGAAAAACAAGCAATGAATCATATGTCCGCTTTTTTAAAAAAAGTATATAAATTGAGAAATCAAAAAGTGCAAAAAGAGTCACAATTGTGCTTATTTTCTAAAAAACTGTCTTTCTATTTTGTGCTGGATTTTGTTTAAAAACATGTTTGTATTAATTGCTTATTTTTTTAAACATTTGATAAAACGTTATTATGGTAAGTGATTTCAAGAAACTGATATGAAAATCTTTTGCTTAGTATTCAGCTTTACAAACTGTTTCGTAAAAAAATAAATAAAAAGTAAAAACTGTCTCCGCAAAACTTTTGAGGTTCTCTTTTTTTAATTCAATCAAAAAATCGTACAAAAAATTTTTTTTCAAAGAAGCAATGTTTGATAAAATCGAAAAAGAAAAAAAATGAAAAAGAAGCATTGAATGATTCAATCACTTGCGGCAATTCTTCTGTTTTGTATGATAGCTATAGTTTCCTTTCTTTGAATGAAACCATCTGGAAAAGTATAAGGAAAAATATTTGCTTTCGTTGTTTTGCTGGAAATTCGAAAAAAAAACAAAAAAAACTTATTTTGAATATAAACTGTAAACAAGCTTCTGGGGGATTTATAAAAACTAAAAAGTGATAGCTATTAATTTTAACTGTGTTACTCAATTTAAAAACCGTTAAACATGTATAACAAATGAAGACCAATATGTTTTATAATTATAAGATTAAAATTTTAGGTATCGTTCGAGTTCTAATATTGAAAAAACCAAAATTTGTAAAGATTTGCCAAAACTTTAATGCGCTTTTTTTAAATATAAAACTGACGTTTCTTTTGTAAGGAACGATTTAACACTTTAAACTCGAAAAGTAAATCAGAAATGTATCACATTTTCGTTTATCTTAAAAAACTGACTTCATATTAGATTCATAGTTGAGTAAAAACTGCCATATCTCTTTAAAATTAGTATATAATCTCTTAAATTTTTTCTAAAGTAGTACAAATAAATTTGTTTTTACTTTAAATCATTGTATATAAATTTTAAACTTTAAAAACGAATAATTTAGAGTTATTTACTTTTGCATATTTTATATCCTTCTAGAATAAATATGGTAAGCTTGCTAAACTACTTTGTTTTTTATCGAGATACAAAAAACTGATATTTTCATCAATATTCTTTTTCATTTCATCATATAACTTTTTTTCATATTTCTAATTTTAGAAAATAGTAATTAATTACTTTTTTCTCGATTTGAGTATTTTTTGTTCTTGTTTTAGTTTTTTAAACAGCCTTGAATTTTTTTTTGTTTCAACTGATGTCACTTTTTCACATGTCATTTTAAGTTATTGTCAGTCATAAGTTTTTTTGTGCAAATTTGCAAACAAATTTAAAATGATAAGAATGAATTAAAACATTTTTTTTTAAAACTGAGGGTTGATTTGGACTTTAGTTTAAAAGCAGAGTTTTAAATGATTCCCAACATAAAAAGATCTGTTAGAAAAGTTTTAAATTAAACTGCAAACATTTCAGCTAGCATATTTATTTGTAACGAATTTTTTTAAAAGAGATTTTAACTGACAATTAGTGCTGTTTTTGAAATCAATTATTATAGAATATCAAAAACAATAACTATTTCTTTAAAAACTGAAATCAAAGATTCAATTAGCTTTTTTGTGCCAATCGAGTGTCATTTTTGAATGAAAAATTTTGTTTTTATTTCCAATAAAACTGTGTGCCACCAGCAAGGCCTTGAAACTTGTTCGTTTTTTTTTAAAACATAATTCATTCCATTTTTCACGAATTCAAAAGCTGCTGCCATCGTTAGTTTAAAAATTGAAAAACTGATATTTTCGAACTCGAAGCTCCAATATTTTTTTATTTTTAACTGAAATATTCCAAATCACATCAAACTCAACTGAAAGAGAGCGTCACCTTTTGCGTTCCAAAAACTAAAAAAAATACTGGTCAAACAAAAAAGAAGACAACTAAAAAAACGAGAGCGCAGAGTTTCGAAAATTTTCGAAACTTTGTTCCCTCATTTTTTCTGTTACATTTTTTTAGTTTGTTTTGCCAAGCAAAGAAACGCAAAAAGTGACACTAAGTTCGATGTGGATTTGCCTCAACAAATTTTTTTTAAAAACAAAGAAAAACGAAATCTTTAATTATGGCATATTTTTGCGACAAATTTGAAAAGAAATAAAAGTGAAAAATATGTTTTTTTATCATCTTCAATTTTCCAACATTTTTTCAAATTTTATCCTATTTTAAACAACATTGGAAAAAAAGCTGTCAAGATGAAATGTATAATTAAAGTCGTCGAACAATTTTCCAAATTGTTTTGCAGGAATATTTTTTTGCTACAATGATTTCGGTTGTGTCAATTTATTTTCTAGTTTTTCTTGTTTCTGTCTTAATTTTGAGTGTATTAATATTGACTGTTATTAATGAAGGTAAAATATTAAAAAAATGTACGTCATTTCTAGTTTAAATTTTTATAGGATTCATTGATGAAAAAATTGTTTCAAAGTTTTTACCAAACAACTTTGTTCAGACACACAAATTGTTGATATCCTTATCTAATGTAAGTTTATTTTAAAAATTATTGTTTGGCATAATTTTTACCACATTTTTGATATCGTTTTAAATGAAAGTTCAACTTAAACTGATATAATTTAAGCGCCAATATTCTCAAATAATTAAATTCCTTTGGTTTATAATTGGATTTATTGGTGCCCCGTTTATATCATATATTTTAAATCTATGGAAGCCAAAACCTTTGCTTACAAAAAAAATTACAAATAAACACTGGAGATAAATTCTTTTGCTTTAATTTATTTTTGATAAATATTTTAATATAATAAATTATGCGAAAAGTTTAAAATGAATTTATTCAAGCGTTTGAAATAAAAAATAAGGTAATAACTGGCTTCGCTTACACAATGATTTTAATACAGCTAATATTTATTTAATCTAACTCAATTATTGATAGAAAAAACGTCAACATCATTTATGTTTTTTAAAGCTTCTTATCATTTTAATGATCAATATTTTTTTTGGTGTTTGACATTTTTGAAAAATACTAAAAATTTTCATTTAAGAATTTATTTTTGAAAAATTTATGTTGTGGATCTTTTTTTTAATTTTTGCCTTTGTATTTCCAATCAATAATGCTAAAATTACTGTATGTGATATTCAAAAAGACATAAAAATTAGTAAAAATGAATTTATATTTATTGAAACTGTAAATTTTCCAAGTAATATGTCAAAAGAAGTTGGAAAAAGGTGCAACTTTTTTCTTCAAACTTATGGGAATACAACGGTGAGTAAAAAATTTTCGACACCGAAATTTACCAGAAAAAGAAAAAACGTTATATTTAAATTTATAGGAAGAAAATATGGGTATAATTTTTGTAACAAATAGTGGTTTACTTCAAAATGTTTATAAAAATAATGTTAAACTAAAGTATAGGTAAACAGTTTTTTTAATATGCAAATTTTTTGGCACAAGTTTTTTTTTTAGTTTTTAATTTTACAATTATTTTTATTTAGAAAACCATCAATTTCTTTTAACTCTGCAAATATGTCATATTTTTTTACACCAGATTTATCCTTTAATTTTACAACTTCTTCTCCAATGCCTTTTCAAGGATATATTACATATGAATCTACTAATAAAGATTTTTGTCCATTATCTGATAAGATTATTTCATTGTCTGATGAAACACAAATAATATAAAAAAAGGGAAAGTTTTGAAAGAGTAAAAATTTTAAGTTTTGTTAAAAGCAGAAATAAACTATTTTTTAGGTTATCAACCGAATTTGGATCTTCAACATTAGAAGAAACCGCTGTCAAATTTTCATATCTTAGACCAGATTGGAATCACAAAAATTATAGTAAAACACAATTATTTTTTAAAATATCAGTTAATTAACGAAGGATTTGTATTTGGAAAAATGTTTTTTGATCACAGAATTTTCCATTTTTGTTTTTAATTTTTTTTGTGTTTTACAAAATTTTGTAATCGTACAAAAAAATAAAAATCAAAAATGAACAAAAATTACGTGCCATAATTTTTTTTTACAAATATGATTGAAATTGCAAAAATACATTTGATCCATCATTAAACACCCCATTTTTTCTCTCTTTTTTCTCTCTTCATTTCTGCAACCATGTTTTTCCGTTTTGTAAAGAAACAAAACCCAATCCAACACTGTTTTTTTTTGTTATTTTTTTCTGACCTTTATTGATTGCTTCTTTGGCCTTTTCACTTTCCGTTTTTTTTCTCCCTCTATTTTTTTCAAGTGTTTATTTTTCTGTTTCCATTTTTTGTTTCATTGAACAAAAAAAGTGATGGAATTAATTTCGTTCGTTTTTCAAACATTTATAAATTATTTTTGTTTTTTATGCAATAACAATAACAATAATGATAATAGTACTAATTTAAATATTGGACCAACGATTAATACAATTTATGGAAAAATTGAAGGAATATCAATTCAAACACAATTGGGTTTTAAAGCTGATATCTTCCTTGGAATTCCATATGCAAAGCCGCCGATTGGGGAGTTAAGGTTTGAGGTAGGAGTCTGATTTAATTTTTCTAACGGGGGGGAGGGTACTGAATCAAAAATCTGACATTTTTGATGCATCAATGAATGCCTGGTTTTAAGTCATGAGAAAAAAACTATCCTTGTTGAAACATCTTTTTTATGTTAATAACAGGGATGTGCGGAATTCCGCCAGAGAACGCTTTTCCATAGATGATATCTGAATAATGAGCATATGTACATTTTTTTAAACATTACATCCGTGAGCTACTTTTTAAAGTAGCTTATATCTGCTCAGACAGAATTTTGATAAAGGCATATGCTAAAATATTATAGACAATTTTCGCTGGCGGATTTATTTTTAGCGCTAAACGGAATTCCGTCAACGGAAATCGTCTATAATATCTTAGCATCTGCCTTTATCAAAATTCTGTCTGAGCAGATACAAGCTACTTTAAAAAGTAGCTCAAGGATGTAATATTTAAAAAAATGTACATATGCTCATTATTCAGATATCATCTATGGAAAAGTGTTTTCTGGCAGAATTTTGCACATCCCTGGTTAATAAGGCCATACCCCAAAATTAGCAAAATCCATTGAAGTTATGCCGCCATCGGCAAAAGATCAAAGACGTCACCCTTAACATCGAAAATGACTCCACAATCCAATCCTGTCTAGGGCCCTGAATGTTACTTAACATTTTTTCAACAACCTCTTATTTTCAGAAACCCCAACCTCCATCACCATGGAAGAGCACCTTCACAGCTAAAAACTTTAGCCTTGGATGTGCAACATATTATGTTGGATTAAATGAAAGCCTTGTAAGTGAAGATTGTTTAACCCTAAATATTATGCGACCATCTGCTCCCTCAAAAAATCCTGATGGATATCCAGTAATGGTTTTTATCCATGGCGGCGGATTTATTGCTGGTGCAAGCTGGAATTTTCCATATCAACCGATTGTTGAAAAACTTGTTAAACGTGAAATTATTTTTGTGTCAATTAATTATCGGCTTGGACCTTTTGGTAAGATTTTGTTAAGGAGATTTATGAAATCCATTTAATCCATCACAAAAAAATTTTTATAGGTTTTTATTCTACTGGAAATGCATTTGCCCCAGGGAATTATGGTTTATGGGATCAAGTTGAAGCTTTGAAATTTATTCAAAAAACAATTTCAAATTTTGGTGGAAATTCAAAATCTGTAACAATTTTTGGTGAATCAGCTGGTGGAGCTTCAGTTTCATGGTTAACCCTTTCCTCTGAAACTGAAGGCCTCTTTAATCGTGCCATTCCAATGTCTGGTTCATCACAAGCAATTTGGGCAAATACTGAAGATGTTGTTGGATTTAGTAAAAGTCTTACAAGAGAATTAGGATGTGATAAAGTTGAAGATTTAAAGAAATGCATTCGACGATCTTCAACACATGAAATAATTAAAGCTGCAAAAAGTTTTGTAAGTTTTTGCAGCTTTAAATTTGTGCAAAAAGCGAATTTATGCAAATTTACAAAAAATAAATTTATGCAGATTTTTTATAGACTCCAAATACAAATCGATATGATTCCCCGGATTTTAGTTATTGGAATCCACGAATTGATGGAGATTTTGTTGATGCACAAAATTTTGATGAAGCAATTAAAAAGGCACCAAAACGTGAAAATTTTATTGGAATTGATTCACAAGAGGATATTACTTTTGGTATGTTTTCAAGCCAGAGATTTTTATGCAAATTTTTTAATCCTTGGTTCAGATGCACTGGATATCTGAGATCCCCCCTAATTTTGCAAACAACATAGTTACCCGTAATAAATTTTTTCGTGTTTGTTTAATATACGTTTATCCAAGATTTCAGATATCCAAGTATCGACTGGATATATGAAATCCCTTTATATCTTCCTTTTTAATCTAACCCACCTTTTTTAGCATTGGTTCAATCTTTTAATTTTACTGGTGCCAAATACCTTCCATTACCACTTGAAAAAGAATTACATTTTCGACGAGAAAATTTCTCTGCAGCCATTTCAGCCCTTCTTGGAACAGCAGAACATTTTGGAAAGGATAAAGATAAAGTGGCAAAAAAGATTGTTGAATTTTATGAAAAAAATGAAAATTATAAACGAAATTTTTTCCTTCAAACTTTTGTTCAAATTTTTTCTGATATTCATTTTAATGTTCCTGCAATGCGAGAAGCAAAGATGAAAGCCGCTGCCGGGCATAAAGTTTTCTTTTATCGATATTCACATGTTTTACCGGAATGGAGAAATCGGTTAGTTGATGGTGCACGGCATGGCTCTGAAATGGAAAACTTTTTTTCGCCAACTACCAGCTCTTTAGAAGTTCAACAAACAACCGTAGATTTATTTGTAAATTTTGCTGTTAAAGGGTAAGAAGGGAAAATTTGCATAAAAATATTTTTTTGACAACAGAACTAGAGACTGGCAGGCGAAAAATGAAAATGCAAAAAAAAAATTTTTTTGCTATGTTATAGTATTTTCAGACCTGAATAAAAATAATATAAAAACAAAAAATTTTAAAATTTAAGTTTTATTACCGAAAATGCCATCTGAAAATTCGGCTAAGAAAAATTTTTTGGTTGAAAAAAAGGAAAAGGAACACTTTTGTTTGACACTTTTTTATTCCCTTTTTGCAAAAAAGAATGCATTTTCTTTTGATCTTTTTTTCTTTCCTTTTTTTTCTTCCTTTTTTTGGGTGTTTTTTACCAAATTTTAGCTCTGCATTTGATGCGATTTTTTTGTGTTACCTGGTGCGGGTTGGAAAAAACATACATCTGATTCAGAATTAAATTCTCTATCACATATCAAAAAATCTCAAATATACCTTTTTATACTTTTTTTTGTAGTTATAACGATACAGTAATCCGGCATTTTCGGCACTTTGTCTCTTGCAAAAAAATTTTTAAATAGCATTTTCGGAATCAGCGTAAAAAACTACATCGGATAGGTCAGATCATTAATCTGTATAAAAAAATTCAATTTTTCATACTGTAACCAAAAAAAATGTGAAAGAAAGAAAAGGAAAAAAGTGTTCCCTGCCAGTGTCTAAACAGAACTCCAAAAATGCCAAAAACAATTTTTGACTAAAAATTCCAATTTTCAGAATCCCAACTTCTGCTCCACTTGAAGCCGCTCCTGTAACAGCAACAAAAATTCCATTTATTGATATTGACAAAATTAGTAAAGCTCAAGACAATCTTTGGCCGGATCGAACACAATTTTGGGATCAACTTGCAAAAGATTATGGTTTTGATTGGCCCAGTGGAAGAGATACAACAAATTCGTAAAAAAAAATTTTTTAAGAAGCAAGTTTCTAAAAAAAGCAAAGAACTTTTCATTTTTTTTCAAGTGTAACATTTTTTTTGCAAAGAAAAGACCTTTTTTTCACTTTCCGGGTTTCTTTTGAAGAATAAACTTTTTTTATTTACTTTGACTTTTTTTAGTTTTTTGCAGAAACACAGACACAAACAAAAAAAAGTGAGATGAAACAAGTTTACGTGTTTGTTACTGCTACTTTTATCTACTCTTTGTAAACAAAAAAAAGGTGACAATGAACAAGGGATAAAAAAATCAAAAGAGTTAAACATAGCCTTAGGTAACTAGTATTAAAATGTCAGTATATAAACTTTGAGGTAAAAAGGTGAAAAATAACATTCAGATTCAACTGAAGCTTCATTTCATTGTATTTTCTTCAAAAAAATGTCTTCTTCAAAACTGTAAGTTTTTTCGAGATTTTTAGGGTTGTTAAAATCACGGCAGCCCCGTTCAAAGAAAAAATGAAAGTGTACTGCGCGCAACCTGCAGCCAAAAAGCCACTCTTTTGACTTGTTTTTTCAAAAAAGAGTGGCTTTTTTGCTGCAGCTTGCGCGCAGCCCACTTTCCTTTTGGGTCTGCCGTGAAATCAGATGTTTTGCATAATCGAATAAAACATTTATGCTAATTTTTTTTCAATTTTTTTAGCATCCTTATCTGTTTCATCTTTGCATTTGCTGCTGTTGCAGTTGTACAATCTCAATTTGTTTATACTGCTCCATATGTCTATTCTCCATATATTCCATATTATGGATGGGTTTGGGGAAGTAATAAAAATGGAGGAGATGCACCAATGCCACCCCCAGCATCAAATGGAAATCAAGGCCCTGGTCCTATGGGTCCTTCTTTCACAAACAATGCTCCACGAAATTAAAATCATTTTTTAAAAACTGTAATCTTTGATATGTGACTGTAAATACAAAATAAACCTGCATTCTTAATAAAAATTTCGGAAAAAATATGTGAAAACTAATTTTCTTAAACGGATAAAATAAGTTTTTAAATATAAAATGTTAGCAAAAAAGATTTCCCAAACAAAAATAATGTAATTGTAAAAATTTTGGACAAAACTAAATTTTGAAAAATTAAAATCATTTTTTAAGACGCACTCTGGCTGTCAGTCGAAAAAATCAAAAAGGAGGCGGCACACTCAAAAAATAGATCTGGCTGAAATTTGGCCTAAAGGTAAAACAGTCCTGGGGAAGACGATCCTGATTTCTGTTTTTGTCTAAAAAAATTTCTTACTGTAGTTACAGGAGAATCAAGGTTACGGTAGCGTTTTTTTCAAAACGGCAGGAAAAATCGGGGAAAATTTTTTTGGCATTATTTTGCTTTTCTATAGGTTTTCGAACATGGAGAATTCAAAAAAAGACTTTTAGGATGTTTTTAATATCGGGAACACCGATTTTCACACATCCCGTTTTAGTTCTGCTCCAAAAATATGGTTAAAAAAATAGGATTGAATTTTTGATATATGACTGTAATTACGAAAGAACATGTTTTATATCACAAAAAAATAAACAAAAAATAAAAAACCATACAAAAAAAACTTTTTTTTTATCCCATTGATGAATCATTGTCATCTCTTGTATCAATAATATTCCAAACATATTTATCTGCAATTTCTTGCTCTTCTTCTGGACTTAAATCAGCAGGAAGATTTAAAATTCCTCGAATATTTTCAATATTTTGTCCATCCATAAAACTTTTAACCTTTAATAATCCAGCATCAATTAATCGAGGGATATCAAGAAAATTTGCCGCTTTAAGAAGTTGAATCAAAATATCACCTTCACAATCTCCTAAAGCTTCAAGCCAGGGAGAGGGATCAGAAATATATCCGTTTGGGATTACATATTCTGGAGCGCCTTCAAATTTTTCACAAAATGCTACAATTCTTTTTAATGTTGCAGTTGAAATTTTTGGAAGTGGGATTGGGTCATCCTTGTTTTTGGTGGAAGCTAAAAAATAATGAAAACAGTTTTAAATTTTGGTCAATGTTATTTTATCTAGGGTTGCTCGGTGGTAAATTTAACGAGGGGTAAATTTACCGGTAAATTACAAACTTTGTTTGTAGGACAAATGTGAAAATTTTTAGAAAAATGATGAAATTTTTCAAAATAGATTATCATTAAAATTTTTTCAGAGGCGGATTTACTAAAAATTTAGCTCTTTTTTCTTAAAAATTATGTTTTTTGCGTTTTTGAAGATCGAAATTGTATTGAAAGCGACAATGAAAAATCAAAAAATGATCTGTTTGGTCAAAAATAAGTTTTTTTTACTTAAAATGCAATTATTAAGCACGCTTTAGAATTTTAAAGTCATTTCCAAGCTAAATTTGGGTGAATTTGGAGGCATTTTTTGCATTTTCGGTAAATTTACCGAAGATCAAATATACCGGTAAATGACCAACCCTAGTTTTAGCATCAAATTTTCGCTGCCTAAATTTTAGTACAATTTTAAAGATTTAAATAAAAAAATTCAGTTCTATTTTTAATAAATTTAAATTTAAAAGTCGTTAATAATTAAAAATAATTAAAATTTTAAAACCCGTAAAAAAACTTTATTAAAAAACTTACCGATCATTTCTGTTAAAACTTTAGATTCTTTAATTACAATATTGGGGACTTCAATTTTTTCATTTTCACTGGAAATTAGAATACGCTTTTTATCACCTGACATTTTTACTGAGCATGCAAAATTAAACTTAAATCAATGAAGAAAAAAGAGAGAAAAATGCCATTAAAAGTGGCACTGTTTTGTGTTCGATCGATTATGAATCATTTTTAGAAAAAAGGAAAGGAGGAGTTGAAAAGTGGCAAAATGATTTGGCATTTTTTCAAATGACAATGTCATGTGTTTGTTTAAAAAAAGGGAAAAAAATTTTCTCGATAATTGAGCTTTTAATTATACAAGGAAGAAGTTATTAACCGTTACAACATTGTTAACAATGTTGCCGATTTTTGTAAAACATGAGTGCTGGCACCGACACCGATGGCACTGGCGCCGCGTGGTGCCGGATAATAAATATAAATAATAAAAAAGGTTCAAAAATCATAACAAAACTTTTATTCAAGAAATAAAAACAAAAAACAAAAAATCAAAAAGATAATGCATGTCATAAAACAATTTTTCCATCATTGAAAGATGACATAACTTTAGATTCCAAATGTTTCGTCATTTCTTTAAATTTTTGCTGAGATGAATGAAGGGTAAGTTGAGAAAAAAAGCGTTCACCTGCTTATCAACGCAGAAAAAGAAATCAAACACAAAAAAATTTGTTACGTCATGTCAAAAAGTGTCGATTTTTCGTGGGAAAATTATCACTTTTTTCTCAGTTGGCTTTCACAGTTGTTTTGGACAAAGCGTTGCAGAAAAAAAGCATGACACAAAATTGTTTTAAATGCGCAGACTCGGCACCAATGGCGCCAGCGACGATCACAATTCAGTGGTGCAGGCACTGGCACCTCGGTAACACTGATTGCTGATAATTTAAAAATTTTTTTTAAGCGAATGAAAGAGTTTTGAAGTATTTTGTTTAAATTCTGTTTTATTAATTTAACGATTATATTAATGTTAAAATGGTTCAGCTGCATTCCACAGTTCTTATATATTTTAGTAAAATTTTTCATTCAAAAAAAATAAAATCCAGTTTTTTTTGACACAATATTAAATAAATTACTGGGGAATACAATTTTTTCTTAGAAGCATATTTACCATGGTACAAAGAAATTTTGTCTAAGTTAAAATCTTTAATTTTATTCAAGCTATTGAAAAGCTGCTGATAATTTGATATCAGTTTATTGCTCTTTTTTTAATTGTTTATAACAGTTTCCTCTACGTTTTTTCAATTTTTTATAATTTTCATTATCTGTTATTTGCGTTCATTCACTTTAAATTTTAATTTAAAAACTCACGTAAAACTACGTTAAAATTTGAACACCACAAACTACACAAAGAAGGTGATTTTTTTAAACACAAAATCAAAGGTTCAATTGAAAAACCGCTAAACTTCTGATTTTTACATCAAAAAATCACTCAAAAAAGAGTGTACTTTTGTTATTTTTCATGTTTTTGAGTGTGTGTGAAAAACCTATAAAAGTCAAAAGTTAAATCAAAGTTTTATTCATAATCAAATTATTTTTTACCAGTTTTAAAAAAATGTTTATTTTAATATTTTTTACTTTAACAGTTGTATATATTTTTCATCAATGTTTTTGGAGACGAAAAAATCTTCCACCAGGGCCAATGCCATTTCCGTTGATTGGAAATATTCCAACAATAAATTTAAATAATATTGATAATCAATTAATGGATTTAAAAAAGAAATATGGAAATATTATAACTTTATGGTTACCAAAGCCGACTATAATTGTTAGTGGAAATGAAGTTTGTTGAAGATGTTGAATTCAGTTTTAAAAACAGTTTTTTTTTTCAGCAATTAAAATCAGCTTTTATAAAAAATGGTGAAAAAACAGCTGGAAGGCCAGATTTTGTAATTATGGAAATATTGGTTGAAGGAAATTATGGTGTAATATTTTCGCATGATTCATTTTGGAGAAATCAGCGTCGATTTGCATTACATGTTTTAAGAGATTTTGGAGTTGGTCGGCCAATTTTAGAGAATGCAATTATCAGCCAAGCTTCAGATGTTTGTAATTATTTTAGAAGCTTGAATGGTGAAGCGATTAATCCAAGCAAGATTTTTATTGTAAGATTTAACCTATAATTAGGGGATCCAACTTTTTGGACAAAAAGAATGGGAAAAACAATGAATAAAAAATTTTCAAATTTTTTTGTTGGTCACATTTTGCCAAAATTTTCCCCCTTTAATGGGAATTAATAATACACATCGAAACGAAGGTTCTTTTTTTGATCCGATGTCTGGCAAAGTGCTTTTGTTGACATTCGAAAAACCGCCAAATTTAAAAATCTCTTGTTAAAAATTTTTATGTTTTTCTCGGACAAAAAATTTTTTTCACAAACTTTTACAAAACTTTACGAAAAAAACGAACTTATCTTTTTTTTGGTGATTTTTTTATCGGATTTTTTACCACCCTATAAGTTCGTTTTTTTCGTAAAGTTTTGTAAAACTTTGTGAAAAATTCTTTTTTATCCGAGAAAAACATAAAAATTTTTAGCAAGATATTTTTAAATTTGGCGGTTTTTTGAATGCCAACAAAAACACTTTGCCAGACATCGGATCAAAAAAAAGAGTGATTTATTCGCTTTCAATTCGATGTGTAATAATACAGTTTAATTAAATATTAAAATTTAGACCTGTGTTGGAAATATCATTCATCAGCTTGCATTTGGAAATACCACGGATATCTCCGATAATTTAATATATGAATTTCGAAATAAAATGGTTGAATCTTCAAAAATTATAAATCATCCATTAACATTTTTAA
>JAQIXH010000130.1:0-20131 GCA_034700145.1 Panagrolaimus detritophagus
TCGAGACGAACCGAATGATACCAAATATGCAGCATTTGAAAAGAATTTTTATTTTGGATTCTGAATCCTGGGCTCCATAATCAATATTTTTCTTAGTCCCTGCAAACATAGCTTCTAGTACCCCTTAGCTAATTTTTAGCAGCAACATCTTATTTTTAAAGTGTTTTGCGGCTTCAGAATTTATGTTTGAAGATTTGGGTGATTCCGACCCGACCCGTACGGGTCGGGCCGGGCTCAAAATTTTACGGGTCGGGTCGGGCCGGGTCTTGAAAAAATGGACCCGCAGCCATCCTTACTTTTATCACATAATTTTTAAATTTGTGTATGAGTTTTTAATTACAATAAAATTGCTAAAAAATAATGCTGTGTTTTCGGTATTGATAAAAAAATTGTATAAAATATTCAAAGCAAAATAAAATGCAGCATTTTTAAAGAAAAATATGAATGACTGAAAACAAAAAAGCAATTTTAGTAATAGTTTTTTATAAAAATTTTATTGCTCAAAAAACATGATGAAATATTGAAAAAAAAATTTTAGCGCGATTAAAGAACGCTAAGAAGAACCCCAGCTCTTCTTTGTGTTTTTTAGTCGCGTCAGACATTATGTTTACGAAATCTGAAGAACAGAAAAAATATGGGTGAAGAAACACACGTCCGCAAAATAAATCGAGAGCATTATTTGAAAAAAAGAGCAAATTTAGTTCCCAACAAAAGTATGTGTTTTTTTAGCAAACACGCAAAAGTTATATGGAAAGAAATAAAGATTTTATTAAAGCGTTTTTTTTTTGTTTTTGAATATTTGATTATTTCTAAAAACCATAATGAATGAAGCAGTTGTTAACAGAAAAATTGGAACAAAACTATAATAAACCAATTGAAATAAAAGCTAAGGAACAATATTAAAATAACGTTTGTTTTTCCTGTTTTACAAACATTTCGTTTATGATTCGGGTTTCACAATTCTCTCAACTCAAAGAGTCAAAGGTTTATTTAACACAAAATTCAAAAATTTTTTTAATAAAAACAAAATTTTCAAAAGAAGAAGAAAGAGTATTTAAAAAATATTAAAAAAAGATGTCTAAGCGATCGCTTTTTTATTGATTTGACACTTTCCAATACAAATAACAGCTTTTTTCATTTATGCATTTTTTACAAAACAAAAAATGTAATTTGGGGTTGTCCAGATATGACGTCATACGTATTTTCGCTTTACCCCCTCACATCAAAGGCACTTTTTGCCGCACATCAAAGGCGGTACGGTCATTGACCCCCCCCCCCCCCCCCCCCCCCTGAGACGTCATATCTGGACAGCCCCTTTTGCCATCTTTTTTTTTGAAATATGTTTTAATTTTTGGTTTCCAATGTTTTTGAATTATTTTTGGTTAAGATAATTAACAAAAAAATAAAATCAAAAGCTCAAATGGTTGTTTTGATATTAAATAAGCACTTAAGCAATTACAATGTGCGTTAATAAAAAGTATTCGTTAACATTATGGCTTTCATTTATATATTGATAAATATATTTTTTTGCAAATGAAAAAAAAAAATGTTTTCTTAATCGTTTAAAAGATGCTTAGTAATCAAATTAAATAATAACTGTTTTCATTTTCTGCCGCCATTTTATGAGAAAATAACATATTTATCAAATATTTGCAATCCTCCTTCGATTTGTTTTAATTATACTCGGAGACAATAAAACATACAATAAAACATTCAAAATCAACAAAAACTATAAGAAAATGGTTCTGTTTTGCTTTTAACGTTTTGTTTTGCCCCAATACAAAAAATAGCAAAAAGGTTCTTTTTCACACTTTCTTGCATCTTTGGCTCATTTTTCACCAAATTTTTTTCATAACATCTGGTTTACAAAATTGACTGCAGAAAATGAAAAGAAACTGAGCCAGAGAAAAAACAAAATTTTTTGAGATCTTATTGTTCGCTAAAAAATTTCAACAGTGTGTTTTTGCAAATATTTTAAAGAAAGTTTATGTTGTCGGAACATTTTTCTTCAAACATTGTTTTTTTTTAGTTTTCTTTTGAATATTTGATTTTTTAAAAAGAACTATGGTAAAAACATACAAGATATTTAAAATTTTAATGTATCAATTAAAAAAATACAACCAAATGCATGGGAAAACAACCATTATTAAAAATGTGTTTTTAGATTTCAGACAATGTTTGTTTTTTTCAGATTTTTGATTTTTTCAAATCAAGTTATAGCAGTGTGGTTTTTTAGTCATGTGTTATCTCCAAATATAATAATTATAGAAGAAAAATTTGAAAATAAAGTTTAAAACTGTACTTGCCGCGTAATATTTTATTGTTGTATACAAACAACAATTGATAATTTTTTAAAATGGGCCTTATGGTATTTCTGGTGTTAAAAACATTCTCGAAAAATTTTATATCAACTTCAAACCATTTAAATTCACAAAATGTATTATTTTGTTGTTACTGTATTTCATTAAACGAAATTTGTGAAAATATGAAAATAAGTGATATTTTTCTTTTAACTTCAAAGTCACATTTTACAACACTATTATTATTTTTAACCGATTTTGTAGAAAAGCTCTTCCGTAAAATTAAATGTTTACAAAAAATTGCACTGTTTGCTCGCTTTTGCGAATTTTATAAAAAAACTAAACACGACTTTTCTTTTTTGCAAAAAAAATTGATTGTAAAAAACGACACGAGCGATTTGTGTTTATTCAGTTCTATTTTGTCATTTTCGAAAAGCGCCGTTTTTTTGCGAAAACAGACCTAATTTGCTCATTTTAAAATCAATGTTATTGGAAATATTTTATAAATATTACTGTTGTCTTTGTTTTTTAGTAAAAACAATAAAAAAAGATCATTGCTGAAATTCAAATTGTGAACTTTACTTAAAAATCATCAAAAAGTTTGTTGCTGATTACAATATCAATTTTTAGTAAAAATATTTTAAACGATTTTGTAAGAAAATTTGTTCAAACAAACAACACTATAAATGTATAAAAAAATTTTTTTGTGACATTTCGATTCCTTTGAAATTTCGTTTTGTTGTTTTTGTTTGTCTACAAAATAAGAAGACATATTGGTTAGCGAAATGTTTATGCTTTCAAAAGTGTTGTTTTTTCGAAAAAAATTGTGCCGTTTTACACCCTTTTTTCTACAGCATAAAGAGAATTTTTTTGAGCTGTGTTCATAGATGTGAAAAAATGAAATACATTTCTTTCAAAAACCAGACTTTCATGTTTTTGAACATTTAATTTATTAATTTTATCAGAAAATTAGAAATCAACAATAATTAGTAAAATCATTAAAAAACGAAGATCTTCCTTGTATAAATCTAATGAAATCATTATTTAAAAAATATGACCTTTGTTTTTTTGTACGAGATCAAATTCATTTTTGTTTTAAAAATGTTACATATTTAATTATTGAAATCTTTGTTAAAAATATTTTGTCTTTAAGGTGCACGAAAACTTCAAAAAATTGATACAATAAATAAAAAAATTACGATTGTTTTTTTAATTGCAAAGTTTTGTTTTATTATTGCATTTTATCATTAAATTTTTATAGCTTTCTTTTTTTTGAGTAAACTCGAAATTTTTGCAAACATTTTATTTTTAATTTTGTTTTCACAATTCTCTGAACTCAAAGAAGCAAAAATTTATTCAACGAAAATTTTTTTAAAAAGTGAAGCTGATGACTAAGCGATCGCTTTTTTTCTATTTTACACTTTTTAGTACAAATAACTGCTTTATTCATTTTTATGCACCGAAACAATTTAAAACGTAATTTTGTTATCTTTTGTATTATGTTTAACATTTGGGTTTTTAATATTTAAGAATTATTTTTAATTATGATTTTTTAGTAATTAACAAAAAAAGTCAGAAACACAGATTGTTGCTTTAATATTAAAAAAGCTTCAAAAAAATACAATCCATTAATAAAAAAGAATCCGTTGACCTTATAATTCCATTTATATATTACTAAATAATTGTTCTTTGTAGCAAATGAATAAGAAAAAAATTGAATAGTTTAAAAGCAATTAAGAAATCAAGTTATACAATACACGGAATAGGGTTGCGCATAAATTTTTCGTTTTTTCGAGAAAACCTTTTTTCGTTTTTTTTTGGAAAAACTCTTTTAAATTGATATTAATATATTTAATTTTATATAAGGAATAACATATTCATAAAGTGGACCATCATAAGACGTCATAGAGATACAATTAAGAATTTTCTAACTACCATAAAAAATAAGAAAAAAAAATCTAATAAAAAAAATACGATTCAGAACCTATGGATACCTGACGTTGGTTTTAACTTTTTTTATGTGTTCTTTTTATATTATTTTTTGGCATCAAAAATGCAATTTTTTTCTGCTGATAAAATTTATTTATTTTTGGCATAATTCTCAGGTAGCCTTTAAAAAATATTTCAGACCGCGGAAATTTTCAGTTTTACCCCACTGTACATACACCCAAATTTTTTTAATTTTAATGTTGTACATTAGGGAAAAATCAAAAATTTAAGCTGACTCAAATGTTTTTAGCGGACTGGTGTGTTTTCAAGAGAAGGCCAAATCTCAATGTCACTACTATTTTTTTCCTCCCATGCTTTTTTCCTCTGCTTCCTTTTTTTACATGCTTTTCATAGCATGCCAAAGTCTCTGCCGCTGGCAGTCTTTCCCTCTTTTGCATCTTTTTTTCGCTGTTGCTTATTTTTCTCGATATAAAAACGAGCTTGCATTTATTTTTAGTCAATATTTCTATTTTGTTTATTTTTTTATCATGCGTGTCAAACCACAAGACTATGATGATGAAAACAATAAAATGGACGAAAAAGAAGATATAGAAAATGATGCCGAGGATGATGATCTGGGATTTCCTTATGGAAACAAAATATTATCATTTTTGATATTATCATTAAGCACTCTTTTTTTAATAGTTATTTTACATTCCCATTTAAGTGATGAAAGAAGGATAGAAGAAAAAGAAAATTTGTTAAATCCATGCAATTTTACTGATATGTTAGATATAAGTAAAATCGCTTCGTTAAAAAGTGATATTAATATTCATGTAAAAGTAAGTTTAAATGAAATGTAATAATGAATAAAATAATATTTTAAAATTTTTTTTTCTTTTTTTTCTTTTTTTCCTTTTTGTTTTTAAAAAAGAAAAATAGTAGCTTTAAAAAAGTGGTTTTTACAACATTTTCGCGAGCAAGTGCAGACAGATTTTTGTGACCACAAATAATAGATGAAACCGTACGTCTGAATTTAATGTTTAATTGCAAAAAGAATCACACACCGCCTGCCTCCTTTAATTCATAAAAATAATAAAAAAAAATAATACATATTTGCAGAAAATTGACAGTATTCGCGATGTTTTAAGCATTAATATTTCGGATGAATCAAAAACAGAATTATCAAATATCTCCAACGTTTATCAAACAGATTTTGCTTTACTTCAGAAACCATTTCAATATCAAAAAATTCATCGAAAAAAATGTTTTATCAAAAATTATAAAATACTTGAATCTAAAATAATTTTTCAAAAAAGAGTTGTTGATTATACTTTTATCCCTTTGGCAGTTTTATTTTATATTTTAAGTTGGATATTTTTTAAAAAATCTTACAATTTTGAATTATCAAAAGTGGAAAAGATTGGTCGCAAAAGAGTATGCATATGCATGGTTATTAGTATAGGAATATTTATTGGTGTTGGTGCAGTAATTTATATGGAAATAATATATCCATTTGATATTGATAAAATTGAAAAAATTCCACTTTATTAAAAAACGTTTTGTTTAATTTGAAAATTAGTTTGATTATTTTTGTAATTTTGATCATAAATAAGAAAAAAAACAAAAAAATATTTTTCGCATCTATTTTCACTCAATATTCTTTTTCAAGAAGAATATTTTTACATTTGACACAAAACATCAGTTAAAATTTGACATATTAATTTTTGTCACAGTTGTTAAAGCTTAAGGCTGGGTTAATCAAACCTTTTTTGTAAAAAACAAAGAATCATCACATTTTTGCGTTACCGAGAATAAATATTTGGGAATTCCTTTTTTAAAACATCATAATTAAAAACAATGAATGCATTAAAGAAAATTTAATTTTAATTTAATTTTAATTTTAATTTAAGGTTTAAATATTTAAGAATTGTTTGGAATTATTCTTTTTTTTCATGATTTTTTACCATATGGAAAAACAGAATAGTTTAAAGGGTTCTTTAAAGAAAAGCGTTAAGTCTGCAAATTTATGCAAGCTTACATTAAACAAAAGATGAATATTTTCAATTTTTAAATTTGAATATAGTGTCATTTACATTTAAAAAAATTAGTTATTAAATCATAATAAAAACATGGAGCTAATCTTTTTGCATAATTTGATAGAAAAATATAAAATTTTAATAATTGTTTTATTATGAAATTTATTTCTTTTACAAAATTAAAATTGGTAATATACGAAAAAGTTATTTTCATTATTAATGTCACGTGTTTCTTTTGTTGTTATTTAACTATATTCATAATAGTAAACTGTCATAACCAAGATACAGATTTTAATATTATTTTGAACAATATTTGTTGTTATTGGCCAAAATAAAATATTTAAAAAATGTAAAAAAAAATTTATCCTGCTTTTTTCACTTAAGATTTCATAAAAAACAGTGAAAACCAAATATTTTTTTTGTTTCTGATCTTTTTTTTGCGTCGCTCTTTGCTAGCATCAGACATTACATCAGCGATTTTTGTTCAGAAGCAAAAAATAAAAACGGCGCTCAAAGTAAATATCGAATATTTCATTTTAAAAGAACCCTTTTATATTTTTTTTGCATCAGCATAGAATTTTTTCCACATTCCACACTTTTTCTTTTTTATCGTTGAATATTTAATTTTTCCACGGAATTACTTTTTGTGAAAAAACATAACATCGTAAAAAAAGGAAATTATAGTGTGTTATAACATTATTTCGAATTGGACAATATATAAAAAAAATGTGAATCCTTTTGCCAACACTTGCTTTAATTCATACTTTTCCCGATAACAACATTAAACAAATGTATTTTTTAAATAATTTTCAATCTTTTTATTGCTTAAAGAAGTTTCACATTTGAACAGTTTAATAAAAGTTTCAGAATTTTCTCTTTTGAAATTGGTAACAAATATTCCATTTTCATTTCTTTTTTACGAAATAGATCAAAATAGTTTTTTGTTTTTGTTATTTACGTCTCCAAACAAATCCTTTTGTAACATCTGGCATAGCACTCGTGAAAATTTTTTTTTCTAGACAATTACTTTTTCATTTTTGAATATTTTATTTTTTCACTTAAAACTTTTGCAAAAAATACTGGAAAGAAGAGAATTACGCTAAAAATTATGGCGTAACCCACATTTTGAAAAACATTTGATCAATATTTAAAAATAAGTGTTTTGCTTCTATCAAAAATTGTTTTAATTCTAATTTAATTTTCACAAATCATTCATTTAACAAATTTATTTTATAAGCGCTCTCCAACATTTTTTGCACACAAAGGTTTTACATTAGGGACATTCGAAAAAAAGAATAAACGAATTACATTGTTGAAAAAGAATCTTACAGTGTCAACAAAGACATCCAAAATCGAAAATTGCATTTTTCTACCAAATCCATTTTCGAAATACATTTCTCTTTTACCTTTGGATTATTTTCGCTTTCAAATGTCAGTACAAAAACAAAATTTCTAAATATTTTATTTTTTATGACTTTAGAAACACGGGCTTTTGTAATGGGGTCATAAACCGGTAATTTCACCTTTCTAAAAATTATTAACGACGTTTAGAAAGCGTTAATTTTTTTTTTCAATTTTTGTAAAATGTAACTGCTCACTTCTAAAAAACATTTTGCGTAATTATATACAGTCAAACCTCGATTTTACGCGCCTCGATTTTACGCGAACTTCGACTTTACGCGCTTTTTTGGCGGTCCCTGCAAAAAATCATGAGGGAATCACATCTAGGTCTAGACCCCGATTTTATGTCTTTAATTTTTTCTTACAGCGATTTATATTTTAACTTAATTTTAAATTTTTTAGTGTTAAATTTGCAAAACGACGAAAAATTAGTTTTAAAGTTTTTGGTGTTTAATTTGATAACTACGATTAATTAGCTGAAAAGCTCGCAATAATTGAAGCATCAAAAATTTGGTAATAAATTTGTAATTATTTATTGTTCTAATTAATTGTTGGTTTTTTTGGTTAACAAAGTTTAATACAAATTTCGATCACGAAACCATTTTTATTCGATATATGAAAAAAATAAAATATTCAGAAGCATCGCAACTTTGAATGTAGAAATATTCCATTTTCATTTCATTTTTTTTAAAACATCAAAATAGCTTTCGTTTTTGTTTTTTTCGTCTCCAAACAAATCGTTTTGAAAAATCTGGCTAAAGAATTTTATTTGTTGCAGAAAAGAGAACTAACAAAGCGGGAAAAAAATGTTTAGAAATGTCGTTGGTTTTAAAACACCAGTTTTTTTTGGCTTCAGTTTTTCTTTTGCAAATTTTTTAAAGAAAGTATGTGATGGTAAAATTTTTTTGCTTTAAAATATTTATTATTTCTTTTGAATTTTTAATTTTCTTGATAAAAATGTTCTGATAAACAAAACATTTAAAATAAAAAAAGATATTTAAAAAATTATATCAGTTTACAATAATTCCATGATCCTGTATATCAATGTACCCATTATTTAAAAAATTTGTTCGTTATTTTTCGATCAATGGGGGTTTCTTATTTTGATATTTAAAATTCACAATTAAATGGATTTGTTGTTATTTTTTAAATAAAACATGAGTTATAACAGTTTAACATTTAAATATCTATCAACTTTTTAGAAAATGGGAAAAAAAATAAAATATGAAACTTTTTTTGCGAATTTTTTGTGAAAATATTTTTTAAAAGTAATCGAAAAAAGCCGAGACTCATTGAAGATTTGAGACAATCAAAGTACTTTTACGTTTTATCTTTTTTTGATGCCATTGTTTTTCTAGCAGTATATAAAATAATGAATTTTGATAATTTTAACATCGATTCGACCGATTAAAAAAAATTACGTTCTTTCTCTTATCTTTTGCAAGATTTTTCACTAAAAATTTCTGCCCAGACAATTGTCTTTTTTCAGAAAGTGTATTCGATAACAAAAAAAGTATTTGGTTGCAGGGATGAGAAATGCGGCCAAAAATCATTTTCAGCGGCCGGCCGCGTGGCCAAAAAATTGCCGGCCGCTGAAAAAAAATTTTCCAATAGAAATTTTAATTCGTATGGATTTTTTTTGGTTTCAAATTTGCTTGGACATCAGAAAGCGAGTTTCACAATGAGTATGAAGATTTTTTCCCAAAACATCAGGAAAATACTTCTTTCTGTCAACAATATTTATGAGTTGAATTACTTCTGACACTAAATCAGCACCAATTTGAAATATTAATTTGTTCATCAAAAATTTTCTGGCCGGCCAAGGCTTCTCGCCGTGCCGGCCGCGCGGCCTAAAAATGATGGCCTGCCGGCCGCCGCCCGCATTTCTCATCCCTGTTTGGTTGTTTTTTAAGAAAAACAAATGTATATTCCCGAACATTTCAAAACCAAAAATAACGTCAGTTTTTTTCTTTGCAAAAAGCGACCAATTTTCGTTTAATTCTGTTTTTTATTATTTTTATAAGTTTTTTCATCAGGATTGGGAGCGCGCCCGAAATTTTCAAAAAGCCGGGCGCGCCCAAGTTTTGCGCCCGGAACCAAAAATTGCTGGCTCTTTAATCGCGTGTTTACGAAATTTGAAGAAAAGAAAAAATATGGGTGAAAAAAACACGTCCGCAAAAAAATCGAGAGAATTATTTGAACAAAAGAAAAATTATTTTTTCCCAAAAAATAAGATGTGTCTTTTTTAAGCAAAGACGCTAAAATTATTTGGAAAGAAATAAAAATTTTATTAAAGCGTTTTTTGCTTTTGAATATTTGATTATTTCTTTGCAAAAAAATTTCAAAAAACCATAATTGTTAACAAAAAAATCAGAACAAGATAATAATCAAAAAGACGAAATTGAAATAAATTTCCAATATTAAAAAAAACATTCGTTTTTCTATTTTTGCAAACATTTTATTTTTAATTTTGTTTTCACAATTCTCTGAACTCAAAGAAGCAAATATTTATTCAACGGTTTTAAAAATGTTTTTAAAAATGTGGAGCTGATGACTAAGAAATCGCTTTTTTTTCGATTTTACACTTTTCAGTACAAATGACAGCTTTTTTCATTTTTATGCACTGAAACAATTTAAAATGTGATTTTGTTATCATTTTTTGCGTTTTTTAACATTTGGGTTTTCAATATTTAGGAAATATTTTTGATAAAGACTTTTTGGTAATTAGCAAAAAAGTCAGAAACTAAAATTGTTGATTTAATATTAAATATGCTATAAAACTATGCTATTCATCAATGAAAAAAAAAATCCGTTAACATTATAATTTCCATTTATGTATTGCATAATAATTGTTTTTTATAGCAAATAAAATAAAAAATTCAAAATCAACAAAAACTCTTGGAAAAAACACTGGTTCTGTTTTGCTTTTAGCGTTTTGTTTTGCCGATAAAAAACACAGCATAAAGATTCTTTTTCATATTTTCTTACATTTTTGGTTCATTTTTCAACAAATTTTTTTTGTAACATCTGGCTTACAAAATTGATTGCAGAAAATGAAAAGAAACTGAGCTTAAGAAAAAACAAATTTTAAGTGATGTTTATTTAGGGGGCATGTCATTTCTTTCGTTGAATACAAAGAATGATCTTTGAGCTCCAAAAAATGGACATCTCATCGGCACTAGGCGTACGAGAAGGCGCTCACTTGCAAATGCGAAAAATTACGAAAGAGCAGATTTATCCGATGATATAAAAATTGAACACAAATTCGAAAATTTATTTTTCACTCTGTGGCCCCTATGTTTATTATTCGCTAAAAATTTTCTACAGTGCGTTTTTTTTCTTATTATTTTGCAAATATTTCAAGGAAAATTTGTATCGAAGAAACATTTTTTGTTTTCTTTTGAATATTTGATTTTCTTATTTAAAAGTTTGAAAAAATATTATACTAAAAAAATAATAAATTTTTTAAATTTTTACGCATCAATTAAAAATAAATAAAGCAAAATTCATGCACAAACAAACATTATTAAAAAAAAGTGTTTCTTATATTTCAGTCAATGTTAATTTTTTCAGATTTTTAGTTATTTTTGATCAAATTATAGCAGTGAAACTTTTTAATAATAAACTTTTTTTTAATCACCTCCAAAATAGAATAAAAAAAGAATAAAAACTTGAAACTTTTTTATGAAAAATTTTTTTAAAATGATACTCGCCATGTAATAGAACATACACATAACAATTGGACATTTATAAAAATAAGCTGAATTGTATTTTTTGTGTTAAAAACATACTCTAAATATTTTATATTCCCCTCCAACCAAAAAATGTATTACTTTTTTGCCACTGTATTTCATAAAATAAAATTCGTCAAAATATGAAATATAATGATATTTTTCTTTTTTTTTGGGAGAAAAATTTTTTTTTCCTATACACTTTTTTTCAAAAAAAAGCTTTTTGCCAGCTAAATGTTTATGACTTTAATATCGATATTTTTCTTCGCAAATAATGCTCCTTTCTTACACCCTTTTTTTTTTGGCGTAGAAAGAGCTTTTCTTTGAGCTGCCTTGGCAAAATAGATGAAAAAAATAAATATTTCAAAACATTGTTTTTCGCATTTTTGAATATTTTTTTAAAGTTTTATCAGAAAATCCGAAATCAACGGTAATTAATCAAATCAGTAAAAACAAAAAATCTAAACTGTATAAGTGAAATACAAGCTGCTGGCAAAGCAAATTATTCGTTATTAAAAACTATGATTTTCGTTTTGAACGAAATCAAATAAACATCTATTTTTTGTTACAAAAGCACCTATATAATCCTTTTCATAAAGAAACAGTCATACACCGCTTTAAAACTGTCATAGAATTTTTGCACACTTATATGTTTAATTATTTGTCTTTTAAAAGAAACAAAAAACTGATATTTCGACTTAGGCAAAAACAAAAAATTTTCTTATAAAAATGATGAAATATCACTTGATTTTGTTTTGTCTTTGCAATGTTCATTTTGTCGCATCTGCTTTTGATAATTTTGAAGAAAACGAATTTTAGAAAAGATTGTGTAAAAGTAAAAAAAAAGAGAAAAGGAATTATTTGATTTCAATTTTTCTGCAATGCATTCTGATGAAAAAAAATCTTATTTAATTTTATTGTTGAATTTTTTTTCATTACAAAGAATTTACATTTTATCAGTCTGCTAGTTAATTTACTGATTAATATTTACTGTTAATGTTTCACCTTTAAAAAAATGAAACATTCAAAAACAAAAAAGATAAATGCAAAAGGACTTTAAATTTTTATTTGGAGAAGACAAGATATGCATTCTTCAAAGAAATCCACTACATTTTTTGTTAAAATCACATATTGTTTAACATTAAAAATGCAATATTTACTGACACCTTATTTGTAAAAATAATTCTTTATTTTAAGTATTTCTCTTTAACTTCCCATTTTTACAATAAAAGTGTCGAGAAACAAGCAAATTTCAGTTTTCTCTTTGTAGAACTATAAAAATTTAAAAAAAAAAACAAAATATTTAATGATCGCACAAATTTAATGCTTCATTATAAATATTAAATTTGTGTGAGACTTTTTAATTACAATAAAATTGCTAAATAATAATGCTGTGTTTTCAATATTGATAAAAAAGTTGTTTAAAATATTCAAAGCAAAATAAAATGCAGCATTTTCAAAGAAAAATATGAATGACACAAAACAAAAAAGCAATTTTAGTAATAGTTTTTTTAAAAAATGTGCCGAAATATTGAAAAAAAAAAATTTAGTGCGATTAAAAAACGCCAAGAAGAACCCTAGTTCTTCCTGGCGTTCAACAAATTAAAATGAAAAGTAACAATATTAAAATACGGTTTGTTTTTCCTGTTTTACAAACATTTTGTTTATAATTCGGGTTTCACAATTCTCTCAACTCAAAGAGTCAAAGGTTTATTTAACGCAAAATTTTTTAGTAAAGACGAAATTTTCTAAAGAAGAAAAAAGAGTATTCAAATAATAATAAAAAAATATGGCTTAGAGATAGCTTTTTTTTGATTTGACACTTTTCAATACAAATAACAGCTTTTTTCACTTATGCATTTTTTTACGAAACAAAAAATGCAATTTTGCTATTTTTTTTTTGAAATATGTTTTAATTTTTGGTTTCCAATATTCAAGAATTATTTTGGTTAAGATAATTAACAAAAAAATAAAATCAAAAGCTCAAATTGTTGTTTTGATATTAAATAAGCACTTATGCAATTACAATGTGCGTTAATAAAAAGTATCCGCTAACATTATGGCTTTCATTTATATATTATTAAATATATTTTTTTTGCAAATGAAAAAAAAGGTTTTGCTATAATCGTTTAAAATGGCTCAGTAATCAAATTAGATAATAACTGTTTTCATTGCAACCGTTATATAAGAAAATAACATATTTATCAAATATTTGCAGCTCGATCCTCCTTCTGTTTGTTTTAATTATACTCGGAGACAATAAAATATACAATGAAACATTCAAAATCAACAAAAACTCTTGGAAAAAGCACTGGTTCTGTTTTGCTTTTAACGTTTTGTTTTGCCGATACAAAACACAGCAAAAAGGTTCTTTTTCATATTTTTTTACATTTTTGGCTCATTTTTCACCAAACTTTTTTATAATATCTGGCTTACAAAATTTGCTGCGAAAATGAAAAAAATAGTATGTGAGAAAAAATAAAAATTTTTTGAGATCTTTTTGTTCGCTAAATAATGGCTACAATGTGTTTTCGCATTTAATTTGCAAATAAATCAAGAAATATTTATATTGCCGAAACATTTTTCTTCAAACATTGTTTTTTTATTTTCTTTTGAATATTTGGTTTTTCATTAAACGCTTAAAAAGAACTATGGTAAAAACGTAATAGATATTTAAAATTTTTATGTATCAATTAAAAAAATACGGTAAAAACCTGCAACAACCTCCATTATTAAAAATGTGTTTTTTGGATTTCAGGCAATGTTAGTTTTTTCTGATTTTTTATTTTTAAAATCAAGTTATAGCAGTGTGATTTTTTAATCATGTGTCATCTCCAAATATAATAAAAATATAATAAAAATTTGAAACTTTTTTATGAATAAAGTTTTAAATTGTACTTGCCGCGTAACACAGTATATAGATAGCAATTGATCTTTTTTTAAATGGGCCTAATGGTATTTCTTTTGTTAAAAACATCCTCGAAAAATTTTATATCCACTTCAAACCAGTTAAGTTTATAGTAAATAAGCTAGTTGTTACCCCAATCTAATCCAGCCCCGGTTCATAACAGACAGTTAAAGGTGGGAATGGTTTATTACATCTTTTACAAAATATAAATATACAAGAACGCCTTAAGGGCAACCACCAAAAAGAGAGAGACTGACAAAGTCGGCAAAGCTATCCTTTTAGCTTTGCAGAAGGAAGGAGGCGGTCCCTTTTTGCCGTTGCGGTGACGAAGGCAAAAAGCCTCGTCACTACATCCCCCTTCCTCCTTATTTTGACGTCCCGTCAAAAAAATATATAATGACATACAAATAAATACAATTCGAATTTTACAAAAATACTGTTACATAAAATTAAATTTTAAATAATTAAAAAGTTATTTTAAAGAGCGGATTTTCTTTGATTGTAGTTGTCGATTCCATTATCATTATTGTCCATCTTGACTATCACCATCATTGTCATCATCTTCAGATTCACTGCTTTCATCCTTTTCCATGTGATCATCTCCACTTGTATCATTTCCATTTCCATTTCCAACTTGATCATTTCTATTTCCAATTCCAACTCGATCAGTTTCCACATCCATATTTCCATCCATTTGTCCATGTGCTGTTGTTGGGATTTCCCGGAGAGGAAGAACATATGCTTCATTGAACAATTTGATTTTATTAAAATGTGTTTTAAATGGAGTTGCTTCTTCAGCAAGTTCTTTCAACATTACATTCGGCCTTTGCACACAAATAATTCGAAAGGGTCCCTTCCATTTAGGAGCAAATTTATGTCCTTCACCAGCACGATGAGCATTTATTTTGTGGAGTACCAATTGACCAATCTTGAAATGTTTTTCCACAGCTTGACGTTGTTGATCAGCATAAAATGTTTGATCTTCTTGTGCTTGTTCCATATTTTCACGAACAATTCTCCAGGCATTTTGAATATTAACCACCATGTCTTGTACAAAAGTTGTAATTTCTTGATTTGCCATTTTTGCAGGAATTTGAAGTGCCACATCAGATGGAAGACGAGCTTCTCGCCCATGTAATACAAAATAAGGGCTTTGATTGATTGATTTTTGAATTGCAGTATTGTACGCAAAGATGACCATTGGCAACAACTCCGTCCAGTCCTCCCCCGTTGTGCTAACGCTCCCGCGTAGCATGGAGGCAATTGTTTGCATTTGTCTTTCCACTTGACCATTAGCTGATTGATGATATGGAGTTGTTGTACGATGGCTGAAGTGATAAATATTGCTTAATTCTTTGAAAATTGTTGACAAAAATTGACGACCATTATCTGTTGTAACTTGGTTACAACTGCCATGAATGCAAAGTACATGTTCCATAAACTTCAATGAAACAGTACGAGCAGTTTGATTTACCATTGGAACAGCTACAATGTATTTGGAGAAGGCGTCGATGATGACCAATATATATTTCATTCCATCAGTACTTTTAACAAGCAGACCAGCTATATCAACATGAACCCGATCGAAAGGGTATTCAGCTACTTTAATTGGAGTAAGAGGTTCAGGAATATTATCACCAGGTAAAATTTTATTCTTTTGGCATTTTTCACAAGTTTTAATAAATTCTTTAATGTCCGTTGTCATTGCTGGCCAGTAAACACGATGTTTCATTTTTTCCAAAGTTTTGAATTGTCCCAGATGAGCTCCTTGCATTGTATCATCATGAAATTCCATATCAGCAATGATCGTTCCAGGATGAATAACGAGATTTTGATTTGAATTATTGTAAATTCTTACAGGTACTTTTTGATGATTACCAACCTTCATCAAAGTTGCTCCAACGATCATATGTTTCAAATTAAATTTTGCTGTTTGAGTTATCAACCATGTTGTTCCAGTTTCTAAAGTATTTGTCGCATATGTCCATAAAAAATTATCACCAGGTTTAATTGTTGTTCTTTGTGCAATAATGACTTTATTCTTTTTAATCGGTTTTGTTTCCATCTCTTCATCCAATAATACATTTATTGGGATTGTTTCACCACACAAATTAATCCGTTTTTCCTTAAAATCAAATTGTGCTTCCATCCGTTTACAAAGATCATGTCCAATAATCATATCTGTCGGGCAATGTCCTTCTTGTGCCACTGCCACTTCAGCTTTAATTTTTGTTGTTGGTGAGATTCCAATTTCTACTACAACTTTTCCAAGAAATTTTACCATTGATCCATTTGCCGCTCTTCCATTTCTATCCATTCTTCGCATCCGTACATTTAATCTTTCCATCATTTGTTGTGAAATAATACTAATTGCTGCTCCCGAATCAATAAGAGCTTCTCCACTTTCACCATTAATTCTTACATCAATATATGGTAATTTTCCATCACTGTAATTAACATGATAAACTGGTGGAATGTACGAAAATGAATTCTTTTTTGTAATTTTCACCCATATAAACCGAAACAGGACGATTTGAACAAGTTACAACTTCACTAAATTCTGATAAATCATTTGTTCCATCTTTAATAAAATATGTTCGATTATTCCAAATTACAGGTACATTATTGTAGCAAGTTCCATTTATTTTCTTATCCCATATTATTTTTTCTGCCATCACCGGTGTACATTTTTTTATTTCCAAAACTTGTCCAGCAAAACTTGCTGTAACATCATTTCTTCCCAACCAAATTCTGCTTCCTGCTGTAGGATCCAATACCATTATTGTTTTTATCAAATCAATTTGGCGGTTATGAAGATTGCAAATATGGGACCACAATGTTCCAAAATTCCTTGTATTGTCCATCAACGTTTTTTCTTCCATATAATTTAATCGTGCATTTACATTATCATCAACACTATTTAATTTCTTTGGTGGTGATGCATATGGGTATAAGTTAACATTTTGACTTTCTTTTCCTTGATCATCATTAACTTCACCTTCTTGTTGATTTGTTTTAATTTTTGTTCCTGTTTTGAGAGGAGGAGACGAAACATCTCCATCATCATGTTCTTGATCATCTTCAAACCTTCTTCCTCTATCTTTTGGATCAGTAACTCGAAATGTTTTTCGAAGTCCCATTATATTTTCCTTTAATTTTGCGATCCCATCTTCTCCTTCTGCGTCTCCATTTTCATCCAATAATCCATTTATTCCATCATTTTGTCCATCATCCATTGTCTTTCGACTATCACCAATTTTCTTCACCGGTTTTAGTCCTTTCTCAGTTGATTCACCCATCATATCCTTTTCTGTTGGATCTGCTGCTTTTGGCGGTGTTACTGTTTCTGCTGCAGGGATAGGTTTTGGTGTTGTCGTTGTAGTTGCTGCTGGTAAAGGTTTTGGAGTCGTTGTAGTCGTTGCTTCCACCGCTGATTTGGGTTTAGACGGTGCTGGAACAGTATTATTTGCTGCTGATTTAGGTTTTGTTGGTACTGGAGAGGTGACATTTGTTGCTGGTGTACCCGTTTTTGCTGGTGCTGTTCCATTAGATTTTGCTGCTGCTGGTGCAGCTGGCATTGAAACAGTTGAATTTGCTGCCCGTGATGCTGGTTTTGCTGGTTCAGCTGCTGGGGCTGTTGGTTGAGCTACTGGTGCTGCTGGTTGAGCCACTGGTGCTGCTTGTTGAGCTACTGGTGCTGCTTGTTGAGCTACTGGTGCTCCCTTTTGTTGTTCACCATCCACTGTTGTATTAAGTCTGTTGACATGTTTCAATGGTTGCTTTCCACCTTGTTGTCCACCATTATTTGTTGTTGAATTAAGTCTGTTAACATGTCCCAGTGCTCGTTTAATTCTTGATCCATTTTTAGGTTGTTGAATTTCAGATTTAAAGTTAACAATTGCATCATTTTTCATTTGAAAGCTTCCTTCTGGTACACATTCTTTTACTTGTTCTTCCATCGGATCAGTTGAGAATAAAAATGCTGCCTGTAAAGCATCCAAAATCAAATAAGCCAATTCCGGTACATCTTCCAATGGATGTGCCAAAAGACCATGGTAATTTCCAGCATTAACATATGGACAAAGTTGAGTTTGATTGAAAGGTTTCCAGATTATTGTTTGTGTTTCCATTTCACATGATTCCTTATGATTTTCACAGCCATGAAGGTGACTGAGATCAGAAATGAGATTTCCATCAGGTGTATGAGCAATTTTTCCTTTTGTTAAAACATAATTTGTTGCTGATCCACATTTTTCTCCAGCAAATTTTTCTTCAATTTTTGGAATTTCCGTTGTCCGATATTCTTTGCTTCCATTTAAATATTGATCAGCCAATTTCCAACATTTTCCTGGAGAAACTTCAAGTGGTTTTTCATAAACATCTTCATCACCAATCTTTTTGTAAAACATCGTTGTTCTACACCTGGTTTCGATCTTTGCTGTGCATCTGATCGCTTCAGTTTCTGCTGGTACCCGACGTTTAACATACAATTCAACTTCCACGGGTTGAATAAAAGATGTTTTTGGGATGTTGCAATCAATTTTTTCCGGTGGTTGAACCATTGTTGATCCAATATTTTTGTAACAAATTTGAAGTTGTTGAGCATTTCCACCATTGATCAATAATGTAATCATTGCCAAAACTGTTAAATAAAAAGCTGGTGAAATGCTTCTGGATGACGATGTTGAGCCACCAGATGCCGTTGTTGCTGCTGTTCCAACTGTATTTATCCGATAACCACCACGGTTGCCACTTCTGCCACGAAAATTTCCACGATTACCACCATTACCACGATTAAAGTTTCCACGATTAGGTCCATTTCCATCTCCACGTCGGGATTTACATGAATTACAAAATCGCCGAAAAGCAAAATTTTTGTAACCACACGAACAGTTCCAGTCATCTCCACCAGGTTGTTGTCCACCACCACGATTACCAAATCCACCACGTCGTTGTTGAAACATTTGTCGTTGTTGAGCATTATTATTACTGTAGTATGGTGCTGCTGGTCGGCTAGGTTGTTGTGGAACAGGAATATTATTAGGAAATGTTGTTGGTTGAAATCCACGGCTGCCATTGTTAGGATTGTAACTGCTTACTGGAGTTGATTGTGGTCGTTGTGGTTGTTGTCGTTGTTGTTGAACATAATTAACTCCATTTATTTGATCATCCAAATCATTTGTTGTTATTTGAGTCATATTGACTGCCAAATCTACCATTGCTTCTCGAGCAAGTTGATCCACAATCTGTTCTTCCAAACATGCTGCTTCTAAGGCTTCTTCAGGTGTTTTAAAGTTTTTTCGAAGAAGTGTACTTTTTAATGTTCCATTTAAACCACGAACAAAATACATAATCTGCTCTTTTGTTTGTTGTGCTCCAGTATATCCATCTCTTGCAGGGTAAGCTCGGCCAACAAGGAGTCGGATTTCTTCCATATACTTTTCCAACGATTCCGACGGTTTTCTTTTTCTCCCATTTAATGCTTCTCGTGCTACTGTTGTTGAGTTAGTTGTTGCCATATATTGAGCCAAGAGATCAATCCATTCTTGCCAAGAGCGTGTTTGTCCAGTTTCAACCTTGGGGATCTTTTTCCAATTTTCTGCTGCTTTTCCATCAAGGCATCCAGCAAGAACATCCAGTGCTTGATCCTCATCCAATCCCAACATTTTTACCATTGTGTTAAATTTTTAACTAAAAGTTTTTAAATTTACGATGTAATTTGAGAGAAGTGGGATTAAAGTGGCCAAAGGGGTTGTCCAGATGTTACGTAATGTTTTGGCAACATGCGACTTAATGCCGCGAGGCTTCAGAAGCTTCTGTGGC
>JAQIXH010000131.1:0-20110 GCA_034700145.1 Panagrolaimus detritophagus
GAAACTGAAACAATTCCAATTGATTCATGGAATCTTTCACGGCATTTTCAAACGGATAAAGCTCGAGAAGCAGAAATAAAAAAATATTTTCGTGAAAAAGAAAAAGTAGCAGAAATGATTTCATGGGAAAATATTCCAGGTATTTTAACGGGAAAGGGGTTTTCTAAATTTCATATTTTTCAGAATTTTTAACATTTTATTGTGCATGGTTGGATACAAAATCTGATTTTTATGGTGAAAGAATCAAAAGAACGTTTAAGTTTATTATGAGCAGCCGAGATGATTCTGTTACAATGATTGAAATGACACCAGGTTTTGGGAATCAGCTATTTCTTAAAGCTGATCGACTTCCATATATTACTTCAGGGAAGCCTTTTTTTATGTATAAAAATAAGAGATAGTAATAAAAAATTTAAAATTTTTTTGCGTATTTTTTGTCTGAACTCCTTGATTCCGGGGTACCGAAAGAAATCCGGGTAAGACATAAAAAACACCATAAATCAGTGATTCGAAGATAAATTTTCGAAAATTTCGCTTTCTTGACAAAAATATTTTTAGATGGAACAAAAAAATATTATCGAGTTGAAAATATGAAACCTGGAATTTGGATTGACGTTTATAAACGTCCGATGTACATTTATGACTGCGAAAATGATACAACAAAAAAATTTCTCAAACAACAATTTGGTGAAATTGAATTTGGAGATTGTTCTATTCAAGTGAACTTAATGATCTTTATTTATCAATAATTAAATGTTTTTTAGTTACTTGAAGCTGGTCCCCCATCAGAGCAAATTGAAATTTTACCTGACGAACTTTGGTTTAAAGCTATCAATGTAAGCACATTTTTTAATTTTTATTTAAAATTTGTTTAAAATAATTTTAGCCCGATTATTCTTCATTTAAATTTTTAATTATTTATTCAATTTTAAATCGCCGAATTGATATTTATGAAGAAGGAAAACATCGAGAATGGACAAAAGGTCGACCGTTCTTGCTTGAAATTGATGGCGGACCTTTGAGAGAAAAAGATTTCCGTGTTAGTTCAAATATTTCGCTATTTAAATGGAATTTTAAATTAACAAAAGCTTCACAAAAAACTTTAGATTTTATTAAATCAAGAGATTCTGTAAATGTTTCATAAATTATTGCATTTTTGATTTCTTAATAAATAAATTTTTACGATGTTGGATAACCCAATCAGGATTACCGGATTTTGAGTTCAATGAGACTCTTTATTTTCACCGTATTCATTCTAGGGTCACATTTTGATAGATGATTCATTATCCTTTGAAAATTAAACTCAACACAGTATTTTTTACAATTTATTACACTATTGTACCTTCAACTATATCACAGAGAAAAAAACTTGACACAATGTCGCTAGCAGTGTCTCCACCGTTCCGTTCCGGAACGCCCGTTCTTCCGTTCCGTTCCCGTTGCAGAACGGAACGGAACGGGAACGGATGGATTTGAGAACGGAACGGAACAGAACGGGTTTGAAAAAAAATGGAACGGAACGCCCGTTCTTCGGAAGAACGGGCGTTCTTTTCCGTTTTTGACGCCCTTTTTTTCTTTCCAGAACGGAACGGAACGGGAACGGATGGATTTAGGAACGGAACGGAACGGAACTGGTTTGTAAAAAAATGGAACGGAACGGAACGCGTTCCGAAAAAAGTGGAACTTTGGAGACACTGATCTAGACAGAGAAATTGCAAAATGTAATTTTTTGACTAATCTTCCAGTAGAGATCGTTGAACAAAAAGCATAAATAAAAATATGTAATGAGTTATTTAGAAGCAAAATTATAAAATGTCTTTAAATTTTTCGAATACTGAAACAAAGGCAAAACACAACGTGCTTTTTGTAGCGCTTTAAAAATGGTCTTCTGAAAGCCAGAACTTTTTCACCAAGGACAGATAAAAAAATTCTGTCTTAACATTTTGTATTACTCGATGAGATGTCCAGAACTTACTAAATATGCTATTACTGCTACCCTTAAACGATTTCTTGCTGTTTTCTTGATTGTTTCTTAAGAACGTATGGAATTTGGTGAATTCAAGTACGCTTTATTTATGTCACACAATTATATGTCATTTTTTTGTGCGCTTGTATTTTTCTTTTTTTGTTCATGTTTTTTATCTCGCTTTGTTGTCGAATATAAAGTTTGAGTATTTTTATTCCCAAAGTTGGATTCTTAAAAAAAACATTACATTTTTTCAAATTTAATATGTAATTTTAGAGATTATAAAGTATTCAAACACTTTTATACCTTTTATCTGATACAATTTCGGACAAAATCGATGAAATACATTTCAAAAATAAAAATCGAAAAAATGTGCTTTTAAAAAAACATATATGTTTTCCTTTTATTTTTCAACATCAATTTTTTATAGATATTTTTGGAAACAAAATAAATGTCTGATCGACTAGCAAAAAAGATCTTTCATTTGATAAAATTTTACAAGTGTTGCAAAAATTGCGTTTTGCTGCTGTTTTGTTTATTTAAATATTTTATTTTTTCGAAAATAATATTTAAAAAGTAGAACAAATTTTGACGTTTCTAAATAACTGTGAAGTGATAGCTTCCTTTAAAAACAAATCGCCAAGAGCTCCAATTACAAATTCCATTAAAAATAAAGATTTTGAAGTTGACATGTTTGTTTCGCCATAAGCAAGTTTTTGATTATTCGTCTTATAAAGATTGTTGAACAAAATATTTAATGATTTATTTAGATAGATAAAAATTTGGGGGATTTGGCGTTGTTTATTATTCTTCAATAAATAACAATGATTTTTTACTTGCTGAAATGATTCCTGAAATTTTTTTCTTCGATTGAGTTTACTTTTTTCGAAAAATAACGTTTGAATTTCCCCAAATATTTGTTTTGCATTTTACAAAAAAAATTGTAGAAATCTTTGAATGAAATGATGAAACAAAAATTGTGAAGAAAATGCCTCAACATTTGTATTTTATTTTGTAGAAAATGACCCTTTTTCTCTTTTAAATTTTTTATATCGTGAAAAACATATGAAATTATTACTCATAAATAATGCATTTTCAAAATCATTAATTCTTTGTGAATAGATTTTTACAAGTAAAAAATGCTAAATCAAACGTATCTTTATAATTAACAGAAAAAACAAACAAAAAAAATATTCAAAAGCTCTAAATAAAAAATAGCCAATTCTTAAAATTAAAATTATCATTGTTTTAAATTTAGATAAAAAACCAATTTTAAAATAAAAAACCATATTAGCAAAAAAGGTATGAAAAAAACGGAAAGAATATTTGTGCTAAGAAAAGTGCGAACAAATGTTTTTGACAGGGCCACAGCTGCCTTAGGGAACTTGGGGAATGTTGTCTCCCCTCAGATTTTAAAATGTATGAGGAAAATTCATACTAGGTAAATTGAGATTTTTTCGATTTTTGTAAGGAACTTCCCCTCCCTCGCTTCAGACCTATTTGCGGCCCTGGTTTTGTGACTAAAGGTTATTTTTAAAACGCATAAACTATGTTGAAACACATGTCTGTTCACAAGGCGTTTTTTCAGAAAGATTTTTTTTTTGTGTTGTCACAGGTGTTGCACTGCTGCATTTTTTTTGAAAATAACAATTTGTGTAAAAAAAGGTTTGTATTATGTGAAAAAATTCATTATTTTTATTTTGAATATTAAAAAAATGATTTTTAATTTACGATTTTGTAAATTGGAAAAAATTGTTTTTATGATTTTTGGACATTCTCATAAATAAATTAGTTTTTACGAAACGCAAAAATTAATATATACATTATTTATAAGAATAAACTGCAAAGAAACCCCATAGTTTATTGATTAAAAAAATTCGGTAATGCGATTAACATTTTCATTAGAAATGATTTATTTGATTTAAAAACTTTTCCTATGTAAAACATTTTTGGTTCTTAAAATAGGTACTAAAAATTTCAAAATTTTGATATGCTGTTAATAAATATTTTTCATTACATTTAAAAATACAGTTTTGAAATAAAAGTGGCCACCTTTTTTTTGAAAGGAAAAACCAATTCTAAAACAGAAATAAACAAAGCAATAAAAAAAGGAAGGAATAAATTGCGAAACAAATTCCTGCGAAACAAATGCTTTACGATTAAAGATCGTTTTTTAAACCTAAACAAATTTGACGAAATATATGTCTGTTCGAAAGACATTAATTTTTTCAAAAAGATTATTATTTGTTGTGTCACAAGTGTTACATTGCTGCAGTTTTAAAAACAACAATTTGTGTATAAAAAAGTTTCGATTTTTGTGAAAAAATTTATTATTTTTATTTTGAATATTTTATGATTTTTTAAATTACGATTTTGTAAATTGAAAAGAATCGTTTTTATGGCTTTTTGACATTTTCATTAATAAATTGGTTTTTGCGTTATTCAAAATCCAGATTTGAACATTATTTAAAAGAATTAACTGCGAAAAAACTTCTTAGTTTATTGATAAAAAAATTTGGTTATACATTTTCATTAGAATTGTTTTATTTTACATTTGTTTGATCTCTTAGTATTCAAAACATTTTTGGTTGTTAAAATAGGTACTAAAAAGATCACAAAAATTTTCATATGATGTAAATAACTATTTTCCATTACATATAAAAATAGAAATATAAAATACCCCATCATTTTTGTTTCATTTTTCGAACATGACCCTTTTTTCTTTTAAATTTCTCATATCATAAAAAAAATATGGTAAATATATTTTTACATAGCGAATCATTTAGTTCTTTCAATTTAATATTTCAACCAAAAATATTTTTTACAAAAAAAAATGTATAATCAGATATATTTAAAAATATCAATAAAACACAGATAATAAAATATTTAAAAGCTTTAAACAAGCAGAAGTTGAAAACTGAAAGTGGCCATCTTTTTTGAAAAGAAAAACCAATTCTAAAACAGAAAAAACCGTTGCAATAAAAAAAGGATAGAATAAATAGCGAAAAAAAGTTCCTGCAAATGTTTTACGATTAAAAATCATTTTTTAAACGCAAGCAAAAGTGATGAAATATATGTCTGTTCAAAAGACGTTAATTCATTTCAATTGTTGCAAGAATAACCATTTCCGAAAAAATAATAAATTGTTTTTTGTTTCGTTGGATTTTGCAAGGGTTTTATAAACAATTTTTTATGTTGTATTTTTAGTAAAAGCAAAGAAAATTGATTTTCAAAAAGAGTAATGTTTTTTTATTTTTTAAAAATTTTTATATGATGTAAAAATATTTTTTATTACATTTTATAATTAATGTTCACCAGAAATTTTCCCTTGCTTTTTTTGTATTTTTTTCATTGTAATAAAGCAAAATCATTTTTTAAATAAAAAAATATAAAATTTTTTCAAATTGAATATGTAAATTAAGAGATTATAAAACATTTAAAAACTTTTATAAAAAAAATCTTTTAAAATTTCGGACAAAATCAATGAAATACATTTCAATAAAAAAATCGGAAAAACGTGTTTTTAAAAAAACACGATGCATCCATTTTTTGTATGTCTTTCAACATCGATTTTTTGCAAATATTTTTGGAAATAAAACAAAAATAAATGTTCGATCAACGAAAAACTATGCATTTGCTTTTTCAGTTTTTAATCGTTTCCATCATTTTGGTGCCACATTAAAAGTTTGAAAAAAAAAGCCGATTTTTAACTTTTTTCTTGCAATAAAAAAACTGTCCAAATTTTGAAATCAATTGTTTTTTTCACTAGACTTTTTTTGAATGTTTTATCGATGTCGAAAATAATATCTTAATAGTGGAAAAATAATTTTGCATGTATGAATAATATTACGCATAGTCTATGAATACTTTTTCAAAAATTGATAAACTCATCGACATTAATTAACAGTAAGCTTACACGGAATTCCGTTAAAACGGAAACGGAAACGGAATTCCGCACATCCCTGTATTTAATCTAAAAACAATTTTTATTTTTAAAAACCAAACAAATAGCTTTTGCGAGGAATAAGTTTCATTCCCCGGCAAAATGGAAAAATTGACAGCCTTTCATTTTATACTTTATTGTAAATTAAATATTTTATTCAACAATCTTTACTAGAAGAAAAATCAAAAAATTGTTTTTTGCAAAACAAACATGTCAATTCTGGAATTTCTCATCAAAATCTTTATTTATAATGGAAGTTGTTGACATGCTTTTGAAGGAATTTATCATATAACGGTTATTTAAAGAAGTCAAAATTTGTGCTACTTTTATAATATTATCTTCGAAATAATAAAATATTCAAATAAACAAAATAGCAGCAAAACAAAATTTTTTCAACACCTAAAAATTTTTTTCAATTGACGGATATTTTTCGCCCGTCGATCAGACATGTTTTTATTTTGTTTCCAAAGATATTTACAAAGAAATCGATGTTGAAAGATTATATGAAGAAAAGATGCATCCTTTCTTCTTGTTTTCAAAACAAAAACATTTTTCCGATTTTTTTTATTCAAATGTCTTTCGCTGATTTTGTCACAAATTCTGTCAGATAAAAGGTTTTTTTTGATAAAAATGTTTAAATATTTTATAATCTCTAAAATCACATATTAAGTTTAACAAAATGTTATGTTTTTTTAATTTACAAAATAATTTTGTTCCATTACAATGAAAAAAATGACTGATAAAAAAATTGATGTTAACATTATTTATAAAATGAATTACAAATATTTTTACATAATATTAAAATTATTAAAAAATAAAAAAGCATTACATTTTTTAAAAATCAATTTTCTTTGCTTTTACTAAAAATAATTAAAAGTTATTTAAAAAAACACATTTTTTGAATAGTCAAAAAAACCGTTATTACTTTTTTCTTTCTATTTTTTCTTTATGAAATAAATATAAAACTCTGTCGACGGATTATCCTTCGTCAAAAAAACAACTGAATTTATTTGAAAAAAAATTTTTGCCGGAAATTCTTCTGTGAGTTATTGTTGTTGAAACATTTTTTTATATTTTTTTAATATTCATATCGGAAAGTAAAAAGTAATACTTTGTATTATTTTTATATCCCGTAAAAGAAAATTGAAATCATATATCATCATAAATAATAGTATCATCAAATACAATTTTGTATTTTTTCATTGTAATAGAACAAAATTATTTTGCAAATTGCAAAAAAGTATCATCAAAAAAAATATGTTATTTTAAAAAAAATGACATTTCAATAAGAAAAACGGAAAAATATTTAAAAAAAAACAGGAAGAAAAGATTGCATCTTTTCTTCATCGATTTTTTGGTCAATGTGTTTGGAAACGAACAAAGCATTGTCTGATCGACGAGCAACAAAGATCTGTCATTTGAAAAAAGATTTTCAAGTGTTTTAAACATTGCATTGTTTTTTTGAATATTTTATTATGTCAAAGATAATATTATAATAGGAGAACAAATTTCGACGTCTTCAAATAACCGTAATATGATAAATTCCTACAAAAGAAAAGAAAAGAAAGCTTTCATTAAAAATTAATATTTTGATGAGAAATTTCACAATTGACATGTTTGTTTTGGAAAAAGTAATTTTTTGACTATTCTTCCAGTAAAGATCGTTGAACAAAAAAAGCATTAGATAAAAATATGGAATGAGTTATATAGAAGCAAAAGTATATTGTGCCGGCTGTGGTGCCGGCATTCCCACGGTCCGCATTATTTACTATTCAATTTTTTATATTTCTGCTTAATACATTATTTAGCCAACTTAATACCTCACATTTGAAGATCATAATCATTGCATTATCATTAGTACTGACCTCAGAATTTAAAGAAAAAGCAATCAAAAAATTCGTTACTGACGCCGGCGCAAAAAACCACTTTTTCCATCTAGATTTCTTTAAATACTGAGGTCAAGGAATGCCGGCACCATCAGAAACACTGTAAATTTAAATTTTTCGAATACTAAAACAAAGGTAAAAATCAAAATTTTGTAATTTTGGCGTTGAAAGAAAAAAAGCCAAAATTTTTAACAAAAGTTCATGTTCCTTCATTAAAAACTTTTAACAATTTATTTTGACTTCCTGCTATTTTTTTAATTTCCAGAGCAATAGTGGTGATGACTGAATTTGAAAAAAGCAAAGTTTTACTTATAAACATTCTTTTTAAAAATTTAAATTTTTTATTTTAATATAACCTTCCCATTTTGCATTTGTTGTTAGCTTTAAAAAAGGCGCAAAAATAGAATTTTCCAGTTTTTAGGTTTAACTTTATTTTACAAAATAATTCGGACAATGAAATTTTTAAAGTACAAGGAAGGGTTTCATCAAAAAAGAAATTTAAAAAAACCTTTCAGCAAAAAAGAAAACGAAATTTCAGATTTGCAAAATAGGGAGCAAATACAAATGTTTTACGCACAAAGGTAGTAAAAACTGAAAAGGTCATATAAAACAAAACAAAAAAAGAAGAAAAAAAGGCACACAAATCTCATTGCATATAGTTTTTCCTTAAGACCATCAAAAAGGGTCCAAGACAGCATGACAAAAATTTGTATTTGATATTTGATATAATTTTTTGAACAAAGGACAATAATTTATATTTCACCAATAAAACAACATTACATCACCTAATAAATCAGTCATAAAATAATTTACATAGTTTTTATTTTGTGAAAAAAATGAGGAAAGAAAACAATTTTCTTGTTCATCGGTTTGTTTTTTGCTTAATAAACCTTTTTTTTATTTTATTCATTTTTTAAAATCAATAATATAAAAAAAGTATTGGAAAAAAGTTCAAAAAACAATAAACGGATCAACAAGTTTTCTCTTTCAGTTGAGTTTACACCTTTAAAACCATTTCAGTCGGCCTTCAGCCGTGCTTCCGTGGCGCAACTGGTTAGCGCGCACGGCTGTTAACCGTGAGGTTGGTGGTTCGAGCCCACCCGGGAGCGAAATCCTTTTTTCACTGCTAAAATAAGATTTTTACATTTTCTTTCAAAGCATACATATTTTTTCCCAAAAATATGCAAACGCTAAAAATGAAAGTCTTACTTTTTTTTCCGTAAAACAAAAATGTAAATAATATTATTGAAACATGCAAGAAATAAATATGATGTTGGAATTTAAAAGCATTAATTGACAAATTCCTTAAAGAATCAGCTTTCATTAAAAAGCTTTTTTTTTGCTTTTTTGGTGTTTCTTTTTTTAAACAAAAAGAATTTAAAGTAATTCAATCCTTTTTCCTTTTTTATTTTCTTAAGAGTTTTTTTCTTGAAACCTTAGAAGATTTGATGATTTTGATGAAAAAACAAAAACAAAAGACATTCTTCAGTTTTTGAAGAAATTGTTTTTGATGTTTGGTAGGTTTTTCGGATTCAGCATCTGGAAAAATTGTCGTGCCAAATTGATGATTGAATTTACAGTATTTACGTATGTTTCAATACAATATTGTAAAGCTATGTGGGTATGTTTACGTAAATCTATAATATGTTAATAGGTATTTTAGATATTCTTATATTAGTGGAAGGGGGACTATTGTGTTCAGGGATGTGTGGAAGCTTTTTCTAAATCTCCTAATGTTTACAGCTTAGAAAATAGTAGTAAAAAAAGACAAAAAAAGTTGTGTCTTAAAGTTGCAAGTTTAATTTGAATAGATCTTTTTTTTGTCTTTTGCTAATTTAAATTTGTAATGCTTCCTTTCCTTTTTTTGCAAAAAGAAAAAAGTGAGGGTGGAAAAAAGCAAAAAAGAAGCATTTGAATAATGGAAAAAAATTGCTTTTAGATTTTATTACATTTTTTTAAAAAACTTTCACTTTAATGTTATTTCCAGAAAAGGAGGAAAAAATAAAAACACAAATTCTTTTTTTGTAGGTAAAAAAAATTCAATGTGCTTTTTTGCACGATTTTCAGGTTAAGTTATTACAAAATTGTTGGAATTCTGTTTTTTCTTAAAATGCCACAAATTTCAATAAGTTCATTGTTTTTAAAAATTGTTGATTTTCAATGAGATATAAATTTTTAAAATCCCCAACATTTTTTTCATCTTCCATAAATCTAACATTTTTAAACCAAAAAGTTTGCTCTTTAAACTTTTCCCAAAAAATAGCATTTTGCATAAATCTCTTTTTTTTCACCCGTTCCAATTTAAACGCATTTGTGTTTATTTCCTGTTGTTTTTTTTAAAATTTATTTTTGAGATATAGATAATTCTCAGAATTCTTACATCCTTTTTTGGAGCAAACAAAAAAGTTGTGAGAATAGAAAATTTTTTTTGATAAATTTTCTTTTTTTATTTTTGGTAATCTCTTGAATAAACTTCTTTTATCTTATTTTTTTCATTTGTTGGCTTTCAGTGTTTCAAAAAAGGGAATAGGTTTTCCGCTTGATTTTCTTTTTTTAAATGAAATTTTCTTCTTCATTAAATCAAGTACCACTTTTTAGGATGCTTATTTTTGGGAAAGAAGAGTAAATGCCAATGAAGGAGTAATCCTTTTTTGATGGCATCATCATCGTCATTAAAGTAGTTTAATGAAGTAGCAAGCAGTGAAGTAGTAGGCGATAAAATTGAATTGAATTGTTTCAAAAAAAGTAAAAAAGAAAGAAAAGAGATTAATTTGGGTTTAAAGCTTGCTAATTTTAGATTTCTCTTTTTTTGTTGAAGAAATATTTCAAAAAAAAGCCTTTCATCGAAATTGGCTTTGTAACAAAAGAAGGGCATTTGAAAAATGGCATTGTTTGCAGTTTCAAAAAAAAATCAGCAAAGTTCTTTTTTCATTTTTATTTTGTCTCTCTCTCTCTCTTGGGAGCAATTATTTATCTTTCTTTAAGACATTTTTGGGGGGTATGAGTGAAAGAAAAAAAAATTCAAGACACTGTTTTTGGGATTTTTTCAAATGAGTAGTTTTTTAGTTTGTTATTTAATGACTTTTGTAAGCTTTTTAACCCGAACACTTTGAATTGCTGTAAAAAAATAAAACTTGTTGCAGTTATTTTTTAAACACGGAAATTAGCAGATAAAAATCACGTTAAAAGAAAAAAAAATTATGATAATCATTTCCTATTTATTAATGAAAGCTTTAAAATATATATATCCCCTTATTATTCATCATTTCCTCCTTTGAACATTTCCTGCTCTAACAACTTTTTAATAATTTTATATAAAATTTTGGAAGCAATAAATGAATAAATTAAAAATTATGTAAATAAACACGATGGTTTTTTTTTCTCCTTCAAGTCTTGGATTTATTTTTAGAAAGTGTTTTGAGTCTGCTAAAATGGAATATTGGAAAAGTTTTAATTTCATGGAAACTTTATTTGTTTTTTATATTGAAAGATCAATTTCCGGTACCTTTTATCGTTTAGCCCACACATAAACTTTTCATTCACCAACACAGCCGCTCATTCTAGAAACAATTTTTTTAAACGAATGCCTGATGTTTAGGTACAGTCATATGAAAAAAATTTGTTTTAGGTTAAATTCCATTAAATTCCAAATGTATAAAATCTCCCGCCACTTTTTTTTAAAAAAGTAAAAAATGTCGTAGTTTCTGTTTTTACATTTCTTCGATACTTCAAAAATCTAAAAGAAGAAGACATCTTTATGCTTTATTACTTTTTTCATTGAAAGGATTAACTTTTTTTAAATAACAACATTCTGTAAGGATTCTGTTATTCTAGCATTATCTTACTTTTACTTTAAATACATTTAAAAGCAAAAAACAAAACTTTGAAAATTTTGTTCCACTTTTTTAGCGAAAAAATAACTCAAACTCGTTTCCTCTGAAATAAACAAAAAAACAAAACTCAAGTGTCACTTTTTATTTTCGTTCTAAAAAATTCTTGAGTTTTTTAATCAAATTTTTTAATAAACGACACATTTTTTTGTTTTTTCCACGAATCTTTGACCTATACTTTTTCCCAAAAAATGACACGCAAAAATTTTGTTAGAAAAGTTATGAAACTTTTTAAAGTTTTTTTTGCCGTTTATTGTTTCAACTTTGGCATTTTTTGGAAGAAGAAAAAAAGTGCCAAAAAAGGCGCAAGGGAACGGACACATTTGTCATTGATATGTTCCTTTCCTTCTTTGTGCCTCTTCTCTTCTCTTTTGAATTATTATTTCATATATCCGTTATTCAATTTTTCATCGTTTTTGTGCCACCCAAAAAAATGTAAACTTGTTTGAGACTTTTTTTTTTCATCTCCGAAAATAAGTTTGTTTTTTCAGAGCAAACTTGAGTTTTCTTTTGTATCAATGGCATTGGCATTGAAAGTCAAAAGTCCCCAAAACTGCCTCAAGCAATTTAAGTTTCTTTTTTTTTTGAAATTTATAAATATTAATGAGCAACTTTTAAAAAGGTTCCTTTCTTTCTCTTTTTTTGAGCGTTTTTTTGAAACAATTGCCGTGTTTTGTTTTTGCTGTTTGGAGCATAGAATTTAAGCATAAAAAAGGATGGCTATCCTAAACTAAAAAATTTTTCTCAAGTTTTGGCTTTTGCAATCTTCTATAAAAACTCACGTAAAAAAGATAAATGTTACATTAATTTCATAAATAAATGTTTTACTAAATCTTGTTTATTTGAGCTTAGAATGTTTCCAAGACATTTCCTTTAAATTACCGTATCCATTGCTCTCAAGAATTCGGCTCTGTAACACTATATTTTTTGTTTGTTGATCTTTTTTTGTTACATACTTTTAAACAATCTATGATGAACAAAAATATCGTTTTGACTTGACATGTTTAATTTTTTTTCCTTGTAAAAGAATGCCATCTCGTTGTTTTTTTCCGGTTTTTAAACCTATATTACATCAAAAATGAAACACTCTTTTGAGTTTTTTAGAAGTCTTTTAAACACTCTTAAAAAGGAAATAAACGAAGAAAAATTAAGTGCATTATAGAGCGTTTTATTTTCAAAAGGTCAATCAAAAAAGTGGTGGCAAAGGTTGATCTTCGTTTTAAATTTTTTAAAAAGCTTTAAATTTTAGAAAGTAATGGGATTACAAATTTTGGAAGACGTATTAGGTAATATATTCCTACACTTTTTTAGAGATCCGGAAATGTCATGTAGTTTTCATTTCCTGTAATGAGTAATAAGGAAAAATAGCTGTTATTAATATTTTTTATGTGTTTATGAACTGACATAGTCAATTAATTAGGTTTAACATTTTATTTCATAAAACTACATTTTAGTTACATATTATGGGTTTTTTGGTTTATAAAACTATAGTCTTCCTGCCGATAGTTTCAACCTTTTCTCTTTCTTCCAAACGCTTTTACTCAGACAAAATTTTTTCTAAAATAAACTTAAAAGAATAATAATAATATTCCCTAAAGGCATCGTTTGTTGTTTTTTTTAAAGAAAATATCAATTTTGAAAAACAAATGAAAGACGGATTTGTCATTTTTTATATATATATTTTTTTTAGTTTTTTTTAACCCTATAAAATTTTTTATTTGTTTTTTGCTTTCTTTTAAAATTTAAACTTTGTAGCAATTTTGACTCGTCTGTTGTCTCTTTTTTGCAGTAATTTTTTGAACGAAAAAAAAATTTGATTAAATTAGTGTCCATTTTTTCGTCGTTCTTTTTCTCCTCCTTTTTTTGAATGAAAAAAAATGCAGAAGCTTAAAAAAATTGTTAAATAAAATTGAGTTCTTTCTTTTCTTATATTATTTTAAGATAATATTATTTTATTGTTTTTTATTTATTTTTTCGCTGCCATAAATATTTTCTTTATTTTTTATGAAAAATTTATTTTTAAGAGTTGAATAATAAAGAAGGGGGATATCAATAACTATGTCAACATTCTTTCACGAGGTTTTTTTATTGAGGTTTTAATTCGAAGAAAGTATCTTTCTTTGAGAATTAAAAATACTTCGTTTTATATGTTTAAAATAGTTTCCAAAAAATATTTCTAAAAAGTTTCATTTTAGTTACATACTTTCTTTTTGTGTTTAAATATTAAGTATTTTCAGATTTATTTTTGGTTTCAACTATTTTTTTAAACGTCAACAACTTTTGTCATTATTTCTTCCACTTGACTTAAAAAGCATTCCTTTTTCAAAAAAAACATAATAAACATTTTACGCTTTTTAATTTCCCCTCATAACTATGCCACAATAATTTTTATTACAAAATAATTTTCATTCATTGAAAACCCACGAAATAATTATTATTACTGTTTTTCCCGAACTTTATAAAAACCAAAAATCTGTCTGTTTCCTTTTCTTTCTTTTTTGTTTAAAGCAATTCATTTGTGCCAAAAATATTAAAAAAAAGGTTTTCGGCAAAAATGTTTTTTGTTTTTTTCCTGCTTTTTCTTTTCCGCCTCTTTTAACATTTCTTCAACCGTGATTATTGGATCGAAAAAAATTTTTTTCTAAAGAAAATATTTTTGAGTTATAAATTTTTATATTCTTTTCAGAAAAAAATATTTTTGTTTTTTGTTGATATAAATTTTTTATCTCCGATTATGCACTGTTAAAAAAGATCAAAGATGGGGATGAACGGTGTTTCAACGGTTTTAAGAGATGATAAAAATGGGTTTGTTTTTAATAAATCTAATTTTCTGACAAATTTGGTAAAAAACTTCAAAAAAACGAGCTACAATGTTTTTGATAAATATCCGACTTATCAAATTTTTTTGAACATCCAATTGATCAAACTTCCACTTGAAACCAAATTTGTTTTGTTAATAATTCTAGTCATTTTTAGACAAAAAGCACATTTTTGGTGTGCTCCGGCATGGCTTTGGTTAATAATTATTGTAAGCTTAGAATGCATTTTAATGGCTGGATGGATTACTCGAGGTAAGGCTAAAACTACCTTCAAAATTTTCTTGAAAAGTTTTAAATTTTAATATAATAATCTTGAAAAATAAATCAACCCCATTTTTATCAAGAAAATATTTTCAATGAACTCCAGTTAGGGTCAAAAAAATTTTTTTGGAAGATAATTAGACTATATTTATTTACCACAAATTTTTTTTATCAATTTTTAGAATACTTTTTTTTTGATTACACCTGCTTGCTTTTGCATCAAAATCGTACAAATCCAATCACAGAACATTCAATAACATTTGGGCCTCGGCTAATTTATGGTTCACCAGAACCACAACCAAAAAAGCGAAATTTACGTTTCTTGGAATTTAATGCAACAATTCCAAAATTTATTGGTGATATTGAAGCCGATACCGTACCCTATGCATATATCTATGATACAAATGGACATCGCATAACAGATGAAAGTGCAATTGTTGTTGATGAACCAATAATTTTAGAGAGTGATTATCAACAATTTGGTGACCCTCAAAAAAGAAGAAATAAACGAAGGTTTGTAATAAAAATTTTTATAACGAATTTTGAAAAGGGAAATAATCCATGATCAAAATTTGAAAAAACGTGAAGTTTTTGACAAAAATCGAAAATGAAGATTTTCTTCATTTTCGAAGGCATCGAACAACGAAATTTCGATATTCGATGCCTTGAAACGTGGCGAAAACAAATTTTTTAACTAAAACAAAAATTTTAATTTCGATATCAGTTTTTTAAAAACATATTTTTTTAGTGCTGAAGAAGTTGCAATGAATCCTGCAATAACTTCAACACAAAAACCTAAAAAGTATGTAATCCGTCGACGAAAAAAGCAACCAACTCAAACTCCGCTAACAACAATGCAATCAATTGTTTCAATTGAACAATTACCAATTTCAAATGAAGCTGGAGATCAAGAAGAAGGAAAACTGCTAAAAATTAAAACAACAAAAATTAAAAGTTTTCCACAAAATTCTTCAAGTTTAATAAAACGTCGAAGAAAGAAAAAGCCAAAGACAAAATTGGCATCGGCTGAACATAGGCAAGAAAGCGTTGAAGAGCAGGATTTTGAAACGCATTCAAGAGAATTAAATGATGAAAGTGAATTAAGAAGGTTGAAAAAGTTGGCGGCAAATGAAGATGGAGGAATTCAAGGTCGAACTCTTCGAGCTTACAAAGGGGCAAAAAGTGCTTCAAGAAAAGCAAAACCTAAGCCAAAAGGTACAGTTTGATATTTAATTAAATTTGTATAACCTCATTAAAAGCTGCCAGTCATAGTCGGGTAAAAACTTGGCAGGACACTTTGCCAAGTGGAAATAAACTGCCAACTGCCAGCTAGACTCAAATTTGTAAAAATTTTAGCAAAAAATATAAAATCTAAAAACGAATTTCAAAATTATTAAAACTCTGAAATTTTGATTTGAAAAATTTTTCAAGTACCACGTCCAAGCATAATTTAAAAAAATGTCGATTACTTATTTCAGATTCCAAAGCAACCATTGCACCAGTTACAACCCCAATCCCAATCCTACAAACGACTCCTACAACTTCAACTACCTCAGGATCATCTATACCATCTGCTTCAGATTCCTCATCCCAACTTCCTCCAAATACTACAACTCCAATTGTTATGTCTGAAGTTGTAATTAAAGCTGTTGCAGAAGCAATCGAAAAAGGAAAAGATGACAAAGATAAGGATAATGAAACAACGACAACCTCCACCATTCCAACAACTCTCACAACTCCTGGAACTCCAACATCAACATTCTCCGGATATTCACAAGATTATAAAGGTGATGAAATTAAAATTGATTCATCCCATCAACCTCGTGCAATTCCAGAACATCCAAAAATTTTTCCAAAAGATTCTACAAAATCTGAACACAATTTTCAAGTTCAAATTGAAACATTTTCAACTTTGGCACTTTGCATTGCTCGAAGTTTATTTGATTTTTGGTGTGTTGCACAGTTGATTGCATCATTGCCATTTTTATTTGGAATTTGTTTACGAATTCGTTGTTTATTCATTGCTCGACTTATGCTTGATGCATTGTTTTTGGTTATACTTTTTATTTACACGTAAGTGATAAAATATTTATGGTAGGACTTTTTGAAGGAAAGATTTCATCATTCTGACAAAATTCAAAAAATTTCATTTTTTATCGTTTTACAACTGTTTTAAGTTGTTAAGTACATGTTAATGTATTTTAATTTCATCATCATGATAAAATTAGTTTTACCACGAAATTTATCTTTTAACTTTAGCAAACACTTTCAACTTTTTTAGGATTACAATAATCGCATTTTCAATTATCCTTTATATTCTTGTGGATGAAATGACTGCAGAAGTCGTAATGGAATGGCTAATTTTTGGAATTTTACTTTTGCTTTCAATGATTTTTTATATTTTTACATTTACAATTACTCTTCGATGTTGTGAATTAGTTTTAAATGAACGTGTTAAACCATATAAAGAAAAGCGTTCAAAAAGTTTGTTATACACTGAAATTGCATCCGATCAAATGTTAGAAATTGCTGATGAAGTTTAAAAATATTATGTTATATTCTGCTTTCACTATTTATTTACTGATATATTTAATTTTTGATTTTCTTGAAAGTACGGGTTTAGTAATTTTTAAATGTTTTTTTTTGTGAAATTTCATCGTAAAATTTCTTTTTTATAAAATTCAATAAAAAATTACAAAAACAAATTTCATAAAAAACAACACAAATAAAATTCTCAAGAAAAATGAAAGCTCTCGCTTGTGAATTCCGAAAATGAACTTGTTCAACTGTTTTCAAAGATCAAAATGAAAACTATAAAGTATGTATTTTTTGGGATTTATTTTGATAGCTACCATTTGGGTTTTTTTTATATTGAAGAAAACTGGTTTTTTCTTTTGTTTTAATTTTTTATTAATGTTTCGCTTTTAAATGAATGGTAGTGATTAACTTTTTATCATTTTTTTATCACTAAACACCGTTTTTTGAAACTTATTTGTTAAACAAAAATAAAAAATTCAAAAATTGCATCACAAAATCTTTCTTTCGTTGTTTACGACGAAAAAAAATGAAAAGCATCATTGCTAAATTTGTTTGTGTTTCAAAGCTTGCATTTTATATGCATTATTTTACATTGTAACTGCAATCGATAGTCTTTTTCGATTTAAAAAAAAAACAAAAAGTTTAAGCTTTGTAGTTGTTTTTGTTATTTCTGAACCCTAATTAAAGAATTAAAAAAACAAATTTGTTTAAGGGCAAAAAAATACAGGGTTGAAAAACTAGACGTTGGAACATTAATCAAAGAATGATATTCAGGGACGAAACTGCCTTGGTGAAAGTTCGCCCCCTTTGATTTTCAGTGATCGAGTCTTACCATTATCGACTTTTTTCATTAGATTTTATTGCTATTTGCCAGGGATGAGAAATGCGGGATTTATTGGCTTTCAATTCGATGTGACTCCATTAAATTTAAACTTTTTCATCAAAAAACGTTTTACCGTTTTTTTTTAAATTTTGGCAAAATGGCACTGAAACGGTTTTTCTTCTCTTATTTTTTTCTAAGCAAAAAAAAGTTCTTTGAGCTCAATTTCTCGCTTTTTTTGTTCCATTTTTTATTTATTTAGTCATTTTAATCAATGAATTGTTGTTGTCTATAAATATTATTTTATGTATATCATAATTAAATTAATTACATTTACTTTCTAGGTATTGCATTTTTGGTTGATTAAAAAGAATGGATCTAACTGCTGCTCAAAGTTCAAGTTCTTCCGATTTGAAACAAGTTTTAAAGATGGTTTTTCCAAATCGTGGTCAATTTTATTCTACATATCGTCGTCAAGATTTTGCTTTTCGAGATTCAATTATGCATTATATTGCTAAAAATCCAAAATCTGTTAAAATTTATCAAAAACTTGTTCAATCATGCAAATATTTTTTCCTCAAGAATCCAATCTTGATTCTCTATGAATTACGTTACACAAATGTTGGATGGGAAGCTATGGCAAAAGCAGAAGATGGTTGGAAACGTCTTGACATTAATAATATTTCAAGCAAATTCTGGATTATTGGAGAATTTTATGGATATACCGATAACAATCATATCGTTTCTTCATTGATTCCAAAATTATATAAATGTGATGCTAAATGGTTGGATCTTCGTAATCAAATTGTTACCTTTGATGAACTTTTGTTTCTTGCTTCAAATGCAGAAGAAATTTGTTTTTATGGCGTTGTTGTAAAGTATGAAGATGGCAATGTTGTTCCGCTTGAAAATGTTGTTGAAGCTTTACCTAAAGCTAAAGCCATTGAATAGTAAGTCATTTTTATTGTTAGCTTTGTAACACATAATTTTTTTACAGCACTTGTACTTCAACTTCTCCATCTGTTACTGGAAAAACATTCAAAGAATTAATGAAAATTCCACATTTTATGACACTTGATTCTTTAAAGCTTTTTAATGTTCCAGAAGAATTTGATCTTGAATGCTATCACATTTATATGAAGGTATGTTTGTTTTTATTTTCTAACTATTTTACTTTATTATACTTGTTGTTAATTTAAGAAAAATGAACGTACTGAAGTTGAAGTTAAATTTGGTTTTCCTCTTTCTGATGGATATGGAATTCGTCTTAATTCAATTGTTGATGAAATTATTGCTACTCAAAATCATGATTACAAACCTCCTTGGATTGAATTTTATGGAATGGATGCAGAAAAGTTTGATCAATTGGAATCAATTGTTTACAATGTCGACGCTGGACACTTTGAAGAATGAGACGCGACTTTACGAAGAGGTTACGAAAAAATCGAGTTTCTCTTAGTTTTTTCTCGGTTGTTTTTTTTTTCGGGATGTTTCGAGGTTTTTGTTTTTTTTGTTAAATGATAAAAAATAAATTATTTTTTAAATATTATTCTTGAAATGCATTTTAAACATTTTTTAACAAGATGATGTGAATGAAGATGTAAAAAGTGAAAAAATTTTGATTGCATTTTTTGTAACATTCAAATTAGTAAATTTATGCAAATTTCGTACTTTGTTTACTTCAAAAAAAGCAGGAATATGAACTTTTGCAAAATTTCCAAAAAATATTGCTTAACTAATTTATTTATCCATATGACAAAATAAATTAAATTTTTTATAAATTTTAAATAATGTGATTAAGCGTTGCATTATTATCTTGATTTTACATTTCATTGCTATTATTAAAATTTTTTTATCACTTAACACCGTTTTTTGAAACTTATTTGTTAAATAAAAATAAAAAATTCAAAAATTGCATCACAAAATTTTTCTTTCTTTTCATCGCAGAGGTGTAAAAAGCGGCCGGAAATGCCGGCCGCGGCCCGCC
>JAQIXH010000132.1:0-20075 GCA_034700145.1 Panagrolaimus detritophagus
ATGTAAATTTATGTGCAAATTTGAAAAAAAATACAACATTTTTTAGCTGAAGACAGGTTTTTCGGTCAAACGTCTTTCGAGCAAACGTCTTTCGGTCAAATGGATTTCGGCATACCATAAATTTTGTATAAAATATAAATTTATATTTATATAGATTTGGGTATTCGATATAAAAATATGTCTTATATAAACTTAAAAGTTGGTGTAATTTAACAAACGGCTGTCATATTTGTACATAATTTTCTGCAATTTTTATTTCATTTCCGTTAAATTTATCTGAGAAAAAAAATAAACAATTATAATGATCGGATATTGTCCAATTTAATATTATTAATTACTATTAAAATGTTTTTTGCGACCTAATTTATTTTTTCCTTTTTTTTTAATATTAGTGTCGTCATTTTTGAACGTTCATTTTTTTAATGAACTACGATTTTAAAAAAGATAACAATGTTTTGTTACTTAAAAGTAAACACATTTTTATTGAACATTCAGAAAAACTTTTTTTAGCGAATCTTAACATGAACTGATGCAAAATAAAACACATAAAACAAGAACAGAAAATGAAAGTTGAATTTTTAATGCATTATTATTGGTTGTTGTTGTTTGTTCCAACTCTTGTTTGGTAATTGTATATTCAATAAGGAATCCATTTTTTGTGGGATTAACTTCAGCATAATTTATTGAAAAATTGTGTGAAATTGTTGTCGTTAAATTTTGAGTCATTCTGAAAAAAAAAATTTTGTCAAACTTTTTACTAACTTAATACAAGCGGTTAAAGAAACACACATTTGATTTTGTCCATCATTGTTAAAAGTAATATTGGGTGTTCCATAAATATTTTTGATATTAAAATTAATTAATTTTTGATCATAAAAATTTGTCGAATGATAAAGTTCAAAATTAGTTAATTCACGCATAAATCCACAATAACTTGGAGATGTAATTATTCCTTTTTGAAGATTATCCGATTCAACACTTATCCATTTTTGTTCTTAAATATCAAACATTTAATTAAACTTTTTAGAAAAAAAATTAAAAAACCTTGATCGAATGGCGAAAAATTGATATTTGTTTCGGTTGAAGGTGGAACAATAACACTTAAAGCAGGAGTATAAAATCCAATATAGTTCCATTGTGAAAGTTCAGATGTCCTAAAAATGCCGAAATTGAAAATGAATTTTATACATTGAAGCTCCGTTTCAATGCAAAATTACGTTGTGCGCAACCTGCAACAAAAAAGCCACTCTTTTGACTTCTTTTTTCAAAAAGATTGGCTTTTTTGCTGCAGCATGCTCGCAACCGACTTTCTTTTGAGCCTTCCGCGAAAAAAATTACTTTAAATTTAATAAAGTTCTATCATTTAAAACACTTTTAAAAGTGTATTGGCCGTCGTTAGAAGAAGCAGAAACATTTCGTATCCAAATATGTGGTAAATCTGTTGCAGTTAACGTTACCGATAGAAATATCGCTTCACAAGAATCTTTATCGTTTGATTTTATTGAAGTACTAAATTCTTGATTTTCGGCAACAACCATTTGAATAACATTATTTTTACAATTTTTATTGGAATCTGGAAAACGTATTTTTTATTTTTTTCAGTATATTTTGAATACCTTCAGCTGTAAAAAGTACGGTATTTCCATTGTTACTTGAATCAATGCTTTCTGATGCATAAATGGTAAAATATTTTGAAGACGATTTTATTGATCTTGCATTTGGAAGAGCTGTTGTACTGTCGTCCCCCAACCTAAAATGTAAAATCATTTTTATGTTTTTTCCTTCAAAACTTACGTTTGAATAAAATTATCTAAATTTTGTCCATCATAAATAGCAAAATTTCTTAGACCACTGTATTCTGTAAATGTGAAATACATTTTTAGAACCTTTGTTGGATCATTATTTTGAATAATTATAGCTTGTTTTTCTGTCATATCAGGCAACCATAAAACATGTTTAGAGCTAATATTATTCAAAATAACGCTATCAAATATTGGAGAAGGCATTGGATCAATTCGTACAAACCAATGCCAATTATCTGTTGGTTTTGCCGGAGTTGCAGAAGTGCCGGAATAAAATTGAAATGTATAATTTTTTGTCGCCGTAAAATAAAAATCTATAAAAGTAAAATAGTTTTCAATAAAAAAATTTTGCATTACAAAAGAAACCTACTTCGCCGAAAGTTTGTTGGAATTTCACTTTCTGCAGTAAAACTAAAAAAGAAAAATAGTTTAATTACACAAAATTCGGATTTCAACAAACTTGTGAATAGATTTTCCATCCACTTTAAAAATTAAATAATCAATAGAAGGCCGTAATTCAGCTCTTATTATAAGCTTGTAATGAGTCGTGGGACAATTTGATGTCGGTTCTGGTGGCAAAATCTATAAATAATCTTATTTTTTTTTAAAAATTTAAATAAAATTTACATTATAATTGCATTGAAAATTATCACAATATGTTCCATTTTCATTTATTTTTGTTCTTTCATTGCAAAGAATATGGATATTATCCGAAGGACATATGCATGCTGAAATTCATAAATTTAAAACGTATTTAAATTTAAACTTTGATCTCACCATCATTGCTACCAGAAACTGCAAAAACTATGAAAGTAGAAAAAATAAATAAATTAGGTAACATTTTTCGACGAGACAGCAAAAAAGTTTTTTAGAACAACAGCAGTTATTTTCCGTTCAAAAATCAAAAAAACGTCATACTTTTTATAGAAAAATTCATTGAATCTTATCAGTAGACTTCCTCCTCAACATTAATCATTTTTAAGATCTTTAATGATAAAGGTCAAAAGAACAATTTTTTAGACAATATTTGAACAGAAAAAAATAAAGCCGTCTACTCTCCCAGCATTATGTTTGTTATATTTGTATAACGACAAATATTAGACGGTGAAAATTAAAAGCTAATAAACTGATTATTATCTAATTCATCATCAAGACAATCAAAATCTGCAACAGCAGTAGAATTTTTTGAACATTTGATTAAAAAATATATACAACAAATGCGAAGTTTTTTTGCATTAAATTCAATTGAAGCATTTGCAAAGATTTGAGTTTCTTTTAAAGGGTAAATTACGTATCCATTTAAAAATTAATCTCAAAAATGAGACGATTAAAATCATGGAACCGTACTTTCAAAAAAACCATGTTATACATATCAAAAAATTTGAGAATAAGCAAAAGCTCGTCAACACATGAACAATAACAAGCAATATTTTCATAACAAAAATAGATAGCATGTCGAACAACTTTATATGGGAAACCTTCAATTCTAACTTTATTTTCACGTGCTTCTTTCATTCCCGAATCAAATATTGCAGAAAAATATGGTTAACGTTCACGAAGAATAAACTTATGTGCCTAAAATGTTTTAAAGTAATAAAAAAATCAAATAACACATTAACGTACTTTAATCTCCTTATCAATAAAAAATTAAATTTTAAAAACTAATTCAAAACAATTTATCAATTTGTTTCTACCAAAGTTTATATCAATGTATTTTTTTACTCTTTTAATTTTTTCTTTTTCGAAGCTTTTTATTACACATGTTTGACAAAAAATGGACGTCTTTAAAAAAATACTTTTTTTATTTATGCATCTTTTAAAATTCCGCTGAAAGAAAACAATATTATTTTAAAAACCATTTTTCTCTGTCGGTTTTTCAAATCGTTTTAAATTTTTTTTTATTTTCGACACAAGCTAAACACATTTTTTAGTTAATGATATTGAAATTTTTGAAGTACAAAAATAAAATTCTACCAGACTTAACAACGAACTTATCAAATGGAAACGGTTTTGAAAACGTTATTTCAGTTAATGTTCCGTCCATTGTTTTTTTGATTTTTTTGGTTAATTATAATGCGATACAAAAACGCTTAAAAATTTAATAAACGCACAGCGTGCTGTTTGTTGCGCTTTAAAAATGGAATGCCAGAACTTTTTCACCAGATCAAAAAAAAATTATATTTTTACTTTTTGTATAACTCGATTAAACGAACAAAATGTAAAGACAGAATTTTTTATCTGACCTGGTAAAAAAGTTCTGGCTTTCAGAAGACCATTTTTAAAGTGCAACAAACAGAATGTTGTGTAAACGCAAATAACCGCTTCAAAACGAATCAACATTTCCCTTTTTATAAAAAAGTTTAAAAAACAGTGATAAAAAAAGTACACACTGCAGTGTTTGCTTATTGTTATTTGTTACAGTTCTATGCTTGCACATTTTTCATTTAATTTTATTTCAACCACAAAACGAAAAAAAATTAAATTAACAATTCTTTGGATAAAAACTTCGTGCCATAGCTTTACAACAATGTTCATAATTTAAAAGAAAATATTCTTCGTCATTTTTTCGTTTACAAACTTTTGCAGTAATATGCTTTCCTTTGCATTGAAGACATCGAAAAACTTGAAGGTTATCATCATATGAAAATTTGTAGCAGAGATTTTTGTTTTTTTCAATGAAAACAGTAATAATTTCTTTTTCCTTTGAATTTATAGATTTTTCAAATTGATCAGCGGTAAAAAGTCTGTTTAAAGCTTTAAAATCTTGAATTTTGCATATATGTTGTGTTTCATCCATTTCAATAAAAGATTCACCATCGTCATTTTTAATCAAATTTGCTCTTGTATATTTTTTGCCATTTGGATGTTCAAGACATTTTCGACATTCAAAATTTTGACCATATTTTGAAAATTCATAACAGAGATTTGGATTTTCAACGTCAAAGATAAATAATCTTGAATTCGGAGTTCCCCATAAATTTGGTAAAAGTTCAAATCGAGATGATGGAATTTTTGGCAGTTCTTCATAGTCCATTGGATTATATTTGATTGGTTTACAAATATGATTCTGTTTGTTAAATAATACAAAATCTTGGCCATTTTTTTCGTCTTTGAAAATTTTTGTTGAAACTATTTTTCTTTGTTTGGATGAAAGACATTCATGGCAGATAAAATATTTTCTTGTATTACAGAATGAATAAACGTAACATGTTAAATGATTTGATGAAGTAAATACTACAAGCTTGGAAGTTATAAATTTCTTGTTTGGCTCATATACAATAAAATCTGTAATTTTTTTGGAAATATCTTTTGGATCATATTTTTCAGCTTCGCATTTATGATCATTTTCTCCAAGTTCTAAATATTTGGTGTTGTCTTCTTCATTTGTACAAAGTTTTGCAGAAACAGTCAAATTGAGCAGATGACATTTCAAGCATCGGAATCTTTTGGATCTATTTTGGAATGAATATTTGTAGCACAGGCTATTGTCAGTTTTATTATAAACATAAAGCTTTGTACCATTTGTTAAAATTCCATTTTCAGACGCAAGTGTAAAACCATCACTTTTAACAATTTTACTTTGATCGACACTTTTTCGGCTAATTTGTTTTTGGTATACTATTCCACTTGAAGGCAAAACAGTAAATCCGCCTCCTTCAACATCTTCGTATTCTACAGGCTTACAAATATGTTCGTTAGCTCCAAGTTGAAGATATTCATTTCCATTAGAATCTTGTAAAACTAGCGCACTTTGATAATGTTTTCTTCTGTGACATTCTTTGCATTTCATAACATTCTTTCCAACATGCTTATAATCATAGCAAAGCTTCTTATCTTCATTACAATAAATTACCATGTGGGGATGTTTTGTTCCTTTGGTGTAAAAGAAAAAGTTTGGTGGATGTACAAAAATTTCTTTCCATTTTTGAGGTTGATATTCTCTAACTTTACAAACATGGTTTAATGTAGATTTCATTCGCACATAATTTTCATTTCGTTCATTTTGACAAAGTTCAACAGTAATATGTTTGGCGGATCCAGGAATTTTTGCGCAGCCAAGGCACTGGTAAACATTTTCTTTAAGGTGTGAAAATAAATATCCAAGCTTTTTTTCCATTGATTGAAAAATAAATATTTTAGGTTTATTCCTTTTTTGTGAAAATACTTGAAAAAGTGATGATTCATAAATAATATCATTATTGTCATTTGCTGGAATATATTGAGATAAATCACAGATATGATCTTCGATTCCAAGTACAACATATTCGGTACCGTTTTCATCAACTCGAAGATATGCACGTACTTTATGCCCTTGATATGCGCATTTTCGGCAAACAAAAGTCGGCATTTTTGATACAGAATATTTGTAGCATAATGTTCGATTTGTTGTATCAAAAACAATCAGGTTTTTCCTTTCATTTCCATTTTTTCTAATTGTTTGAATTTCAAAATCAGGAGCATAAACAATGTGCTGTTTACTGAATATTTTTAAATTTGCATATTCACGAGCTTGACATACATGATCTGGATTAAATTCAACATATTCATTTTCGGTGTTGGTATTATGAACAATAGCTCTAACTTTTGTTTTCCGAAGATTTGTACATCCACAACAACGAAAAGACTTATCAGTTGCATTCCAAAAATATTCATAACAGAATTTTCTGTCACTTTCAAAAATTACTAATCTTGTTTTCTTTTCACCATTTATCAATCCTTTAACCAATTCATAATCTTGTTTTCTGATCTTTTTCATGGTAGTTGAATATTCTCTAGAATTTGGTAGTTGAATATTCAATAACGAGCTTGTAAAAAATTAAAGGAGGCGGATGTTTTGATACAGTTTCGTAATAAAAAAGAATTTCGCAATCTTTCTTTTTTTCCCACTCTTGAATATTCGCGATTCAGGCAAACTCTTGAATCGAAACAGCAGCTTCCGCTTTTTTCATTTTTTAACAAAGGATAAACGTTTTTGTTTCAAGAGTTTGCTTGAATCACGAATATCCAAGAGCGGGAAAAAAAGAAAGATTGCAAAATTCTTTCTTATTACGAAACTGGATCAAAACATCCGCCTCCTTTAAGCTAACGGTAAATGCAGCTTTCAACTTCAAAAAAAATCTTACCTCGGCTTACTTTTTTTAGTAGTATGTTTATCTTCTTCGAATTCACCGTCAGATGAATAATTAGAGTTATTGTCATTAATTGCATCATTAGAGACACTAGAGTCTCCATTATTTTCTGGTTCACGTGAACTAAAAAAAAGGATTTTAGGGTTTTTATAATTATTTTACACAACAAACTTTTGAACAGTATTGTCTCCAACGCTATAGCTTTCAAGAATCAAATATTTAGAAGATAATTTCATCAAAAGATCTTGACGAAAGCTTTTTTCTTGCAAAAATTTGATTATTTCTTTTCTTTTTTGGTCATTATAAACATTCATCAGACCATCTATTATTTTTGCAACATAAACATTACCACCATATTCATCAAAAAGTGGAACCAAAAACTTCTCCTTGAATAATTGTTGTTGAATGTTAGCCTATAAAAAGAATTTTAGCAATTTGTAAAAAGCTTTTGACTCGCCTTTGACTTGCAAATATTATTTATTACTTTTTCACAGATAGCTTCTGAAGTAAAAACCAACACAAATTTATGTAATTCCGAATCAACGAAAAGAATATTCTAAAGTGAATTACGAAAATGCATTTGGAATAATTAAAACATACTTTTTCTCGGGCATATGAAGAATCAAAGGATGCACAAACTGGTTTAAAATCTAAAAATTTACAATGAAATCTCTACTTTTACATTAAAGATCTACCTTCGACTTTCGGATCGGCATTTAACCATTTTGAAACAGTATTTATTGAAATTTTGCAAAATCCATAATAATGACGTTTTTGATTTTCATCAACGATTAGCAACTGTACTCCTTTGCGTTGTTTCTAAATTTAAAGGTTTAGGAAAGATCAGAATAAACTTTGGTCTGATCATGACCAAAAAAAAGTGCTTTTTTTACTTTTTTTAAAAAATTTGAAAATTTCACAAAAAATTGCGGTGTTAAATTGTTAATTACGTTTCGCATTTTTTACGCACATTTTTGCAACAAATTCTACTCATTTTTTATACTTTTTAAACATTTTTTACAAACGTTTTCTGATTAATTTTTAATGCTAAATTAAAAATTTACAGTCTTGACACGAATTTGTAAAAATGTATAAAAAAGGATGTAATTAGGTTCGCAAATGTAGAGACGTGCAGAGACAATTTGCGACTTTACGTTTTTTTGAAGCAATAATTCACCGTCATGTTTCGGCAGGCAAATTTCAATTTTATCTGACTCAAAAAAAATTCTGCATCTGATAGGCACAATTTCAAATTGGGGAATGGTAAGGCAAAAAATTCGGATAAAAAAATTACGGTAGTTTCATTTTTTCTTTATCAAATAACTTTTTTATCAGCATTTGACCTAATAATTTTTTTATCAATTCGTATTAATATTAAGATTCTGCATTTTTGGTACCAAAATTATGTTTATTGCACAAATTTGAAAAAACGGTGCGCAAATGTGTGTAAAAGTGCGGGAAGCACTAATTTAACATCGCATTTTTTCTGTGTTTTTTTCCTCTTGTCTTTGTTATCGCTTGTTGCAAGCAGTGATCGTAATCGTGCTCAAAGATTGTCGTCAGACATCGCATTTTGTATTTTTAAATCTTCTATGTATTTTAATGTCATTTTTACATACCTTTAAATTCGAATAGCACGGCACAGGTTTGCAAATATGTTGGCAATACAAAAGTAAATATTCATTATTGTCATTTCTTTTAATAATTTTTGCTGTTACAATTCTATTATTTTGCTTACAATTTGGGCAAAAGAAAACTTGAAGTTCTTTATCATAGAAAAAAGTTCTGTAAGCTGCTCTATTTTTGCCATGAAAAGTTGTTATTATTTGATTGCCATCATCTTTAACAGACTGCTCAAAATCATCTCGCTTAATAAGCACTTCAGATTTCAGTAAATTTTCTGGCTTACAAATATGCTTTGATTCATCCAATTCAACATATGCTTCACCAGTTGCATCACTACAAACACAATGAGTTCAAATTTTTCTTAGCACGAAAAATAGGTGGGACTTTTGCATTTTTTCAAATCAAAAAATTATAATTTTCCGATTATTTTTCGTGGTAAGAAAAATTTGAACTCACCGTATACAAATATTTGCTCCAATATGTTTTTTCGCTAAACCACAACCGCTACATTGCAAACTTTTTCCAACAGGTCTAAATATATATGCAGAAAGAGGATCTTTGATATCAAAAACAAATAATCTTTTGCGTGTTACTGAATTATATAAAATTTCGAATCTTGTTGAAGGAATTTTTGGAATTTCTTCAAATTGTTTTGGATCATAAATTTGTGGAGTACAAAGATGTTGGACATTGCTAAGTAAAAGATTATCTTCTCCATCAGCATTCTTTAAAAGTTTTGCTGTAACTTTCTTCGATTTAGATGCATCAAAACATGCTTTACAATAATAATTTTTGCATTGTCCATTATGGAAATAAAGATAACATAAATTTTGTTCTGGATTTGAGAATATAACAAGTTTTGATACAATATGTTTTTTGTTTGAGGGATGAATAATAAACTTTGAAGCTGGAACAATTTCCATTTCTTCTTTGTAGCGGAGAGGTTCACATTTGTGTTTTTTATCATTTAATTCAATGAAATTGCTTCCGTTTTTGTTTTGAAAAAGTTTGGCAGATACATTTGAACATTTAATACAGATATATCTATCGAGACGCTTTCGATATGAATATTCATAACATAAATTTTTATCAGCTAAAGAAAACACAAATAATTTTGCATTTGAAATACCAATTTTATTTGGACGCAATAAAAAATTTTCTTCTTTGACAATTTTGTCTTCGTCTGCTGCTCCCATTTTTCCTTCTTCTTTTAAGCCACTTTTTTCTTGAATTTTGATACCAGAAGCTTTAAGGTTTGCAAGCTTTATTGGAGTACAAGAATGTTTTTGACCCTTTAATTTTATGTATTCTTTTCCTTCATCATCAAAATGCAAAGTAATATAAACACTTGCTTTTTTCAGTTTTCGGCATCCTTTACAATAAAATACATTCTTTCGATCATATTGAAAATCATAGCATAGCTTTTTATTGTTGGAATCCAAAATTGCTACATTTATGTATTTTGAAACTTTTTTAGTATAAAAAATAAAATTTGGAGAATAAACATATGTTTCATTCCATTTTTCACTTATATATTGCCTTAATTTACATTGATGATTTTGATTTGGTGCCATTCGAAGATAAATTTCATTTTTGTCATTTTTGGAAAGATTAAGGGTTACCGCGTTTTTCTTTGCAGCTTGACATCCAAGACATCTAAAAGATCTCTTGTCGCCTGCAACACAAGAAAATTCATATCCATCATTTTTTTCTTTTGAATTAAACACAAATAATTTTGTTTCATTTGAATTTGGATAAATTTTAAAATTTGATTCATTCAAAATAATATCTTGGTGTTCATCAATGTCTTTATAAGGTCGAAGATCACAAACATGTTCTTCTTCACTAAGTTCAATATAATTACCATTTTTTTCATCGAGATGAAATTTTGCGATAACATATTGACCTACTTTAACACACTGTAGGCATAAAAAATTTCCAGTTGTTTTTTGTACATGATATTCATACCCTAATTCTCGATTTTGTTGATCAAAGAGAAAAAGTATTTTTCGTTCAATACCATATTTTACAAAAGTTTGAATAACAAAATCTGGAGCACGAACAATATTTTCAGTTTTTTCATGAATTTTAAGAGTCGCATATTCCCGTGGTGTACAGATATGACCAGTGTCACCATGTTTAACATATTCTTTTTCAGTATTTTCATATTGAATATCTGCTCTGACACCTTTGTGATTTAATATTGTACAACCACAGCACAAATATCGGTTTTTAGTTTTTGTCAAAAAATATTCATAACAATACTTTTTATCTTCATTGGGAAAAATAATTAGACGTTTTCGTTTAGCCTTTTGAACAATTCCTTCAATTGTTTCATAAAATGGTTTTGAAATTTTTTCAGGCATCTCTTGAGGCAATGCTTCTGCCGATGTTAACCTTTAAAGGTGTATTTTTATAATTTTTTTTAAATTAAAAAGTATACCTTTGCCTTTTGGTTTTGGAGTATAATGTTTCATCCATTTCATTATCAGAGGTATCAGCAAAAGAAGGATCATTCTCGGAAACATTTGTTCCTCCATTTAATGAATGAATTCGCTTTCGTTCATTTAATGAACTAAAATTTGTGGTAAAGTAACAAAAAATCAATTGATTATTGTGTCTTACAATTTATTTTCAACATCATTCTTTAAATCATGAGGATCTGATTCTTCGGTAGACGACATGTTTTCCCTACGAATTTTTTTATGATTACAAATGGACAAAAGCCAGGTAAGCAAAAAAACATCGGAAACGATAATTTTAGTCTTTTTTTAAATTTAAATTCAGTGGCAAGGTAGGGATTTCTAAGAAAAGATAATTCAAGCTCTGAGGGGACTAAGTAGGGTTGTTTAATGTTGAAGGAGATCGAAAAATTGGGAGATTCTCCCGGGAGATCTCCAGGGAGATTTCCCTCAAATCTCCCGAGTTTTCAAAAAGGGTACTTTAATGCATTGAAGAAAAGTTTCCTATAATACATCAATCAACCATAAAAATGTTACATATGACAATAATTAAGCTATTTTTAAGGTTTTCTGTGTTTTCTAATTAATAAACACAAAATAAACCGGAAAAATAAAAAAAATTGTGTCTTCAATAGGAAAATTCTGCGGGAGATTTTGGGAGATTCTCCAGCAAAAAGCGGGAGATCACCGATGTCTCCCAGGAGATCTCCATTGGACAACTCTGGGACTAGGATCAAAAACTAATGAAAAAAATGCAGAATAAAAAAAAGTAATAAAAAACATAAAATTCACACAATACATTTTTTACACGAGTTTGCATTAAATGACTTAAAATAGCTAGCCTGTGAGTCTAACTAAAAGCTGGCAGTTTATTTTCCACTTGGCAAACTGGAAAATAAACTATCCTGCCAAAATTTTACCCGACTATGACTGCCAGTTTTTAATGAGACCCTGTCTTAAAAATATCAGAAAAAACACTAAAAAAAATCTATGGCTTCCTTCATTCGTTGTCCTCACAAAAAAAAAGAAAAAATATCATTGATTTTTCTCATCTTTAGACCAAGGTGAACAACACTTCTAAGTTTTTTTTTCTCTCTCTCTTCCGCCTATTAAAACTTTGGCGCCAAAAAAAGAAAGACGAAGATGTGGTTTTTGTAACGAAGAAGGAAAGAGTATAAGTTTGTCGTTAAAAACTTTTGCATAGTTGTTTGCCTTATAAATTTTTTGCAAAGTTACAGTAAATTCGAATCCCGTCCATTTTAGATGGCATTAAAATTAGTGGTAGCAGCGATTGTAAAAAAATGATGATTTTTTTTGATTGAAAAGGGAAAAAATGAGGTCAAAGTTTAGCGACAGAAAAAACCTAATTTTGCCAATGCCACCCAAGAGGTTCATTATTGTTATTTATTGGCGAAAATACCGACAATTTGAAATTTGCGTTCAGGGAAGAAAAAAAAGTGGCCCAAATTTTCCTAGCACCAAATAGGAAAAGTCTATAAAAAGAAGTGACAGTTTCTTTTTTGTTACTCTGATTTAAAATGAAATTTATTTATTTATTATAATTCCTATCTTCATTTATTATCATGGTGTGGTTGTTATTACTTTCTTAAAATTTCAAAACTTAATAATTTTTCAGGATTTGAAATGGCAAAAGTTCGAACTGCAGAAATATCATCCGATATTCTTCTAATTACTTCAAAAATTACAATTCCAAAATGGACACCAAAAAGTGATTTTCCAACTGATATTTTAAAAAACATGAAAAAGAATACCACCGAAAAACAAGCTTTAAAATTAATGAAAACAAATAAATATTTTATTTATAAACAATGTCCATTTGTTTATTTTGGTGATTATGTATTATTAACACAGAATCTGGTTTATCAAACACCTTGTACCCAAAATGAAATGGATTACAGAATTGAAGAACTTCCAAATAATTTGGGCATCAGTGGAACACTTTACATTCAACATGAAAATCTTCTTTCTCGATTTATTTCAAAATGTGTTATATTTGATTTGAAACATTTAATTTTTTTTAATGGTTGGGGGAGAATTAGAAAAATTTCATATGATGTTTTCAAAGTTTTTACTTCATCTGGACGCTTGGAGAGACTTGATCTTGATGATACAATTGTAACTTCAAACAATGGTGAAATTATTCCATATGAATCTCTTATTGATCACACTCCAGAACTTCGATTTTTACGCTTGTAAGTTTGTTTTTGAAAATGGATTTTTTATTTTATTTTCAGTTATTTTTAGAGTATATAATAATTATCTACAATTGTCACAAAAATTTATTGAAAAAATTTGTGCATCAAATTTAGAAGTATTTACAGTTTATCAGTTACCAGAATTTTTCGACAGAGCAACATTGTTGGTAAATATGGCAAAGGTTTGTAATATTTTATTTACGAACGTTTTTTATATTTAATTATTTCAGAAAAATCCAAATCTTCGAGTTCATTTTTGTTTCAAACAACGTGTTTAGCTGTGAAAGATCAATAAAGAAAAAAATTCATTTTTTCTGTTAGTTTAATTTATACTTTGTTACATTTTTTGCATTGTTTTTACATATACATAAAATGAACACTTTTTGCAAATTGTTGTTGAAGCATAAACATATGCATTTGTTGTATCATAAAAATTTGTTGCTGTTGAGCTTCAATGAAGGGCTTTTGGAATAAATTTGGATTGACAAAATGTTGATTTTGAAGTTGAGAACGAATCGGAGTATACAGTTGAAATCGGCAGAGGTATTTCAACTGTATACATTGTTTTAATTTTAAAGCTAGTTGCTGCTTTAATTATATTTTACTTTTTTTACTTACCAAAATTTAAGATTTGTCGTTAGAAAAAAAGAATTTCCAATAAAATCTCCTGAGGATTGTTTTTGTATTCAACTATAAAGTGCCAAAAAAAATGATCAACTCAGTCATGCAACCAGCAAAGAGATGACAAAAAAATTGATTTTTTACATATTAGTCAACCGTTTAAAAAAGAGTAGACATGAACGGTTTAATGAAATCTAGTTGCAGTACTCTAAAGACAACCTCAAAAACGGCTCAAACAAAAAAAATAGAAATTAGTACTACACAATAAAAACGTTTTTTAAATAGCATTCTAGTGTTACGTAATATTATTCTATTTGATTGGAAACATAAAGCCGAAAAGGTATGAAATTGTCTATGAACCAAAGCCCAATCAAAAAACAGAGTGAACAAAAACGAGCACTTTGATCTGTGTATTTCTATATTGCGACAAAAATAAGGAACGAAGCTACTGATCATAACATTAAAGTATTTAAAAATATTTTATTAAAGTTGTTTTTGATAATAAAAAAGATTTGAATATTTTATTGTTTTTCGTTATTTTAAAATGTTGAAATATTTGTCCATTTTTAATTTTTACGCAAAAGCGATGCATGAACTTTTAATTAAAAATTTTTATAAAACAAATTGTAAAAAAGCGTCAAAATACATTTCCTATTTATTAATGATCGAATTCGAAATAATCGTTGATAATTTGAAGTTTGAATGCATTTCGGACATTGCAACATGAAACAAGTTCATTAATTTTTGCAATTAAATTTGCATAAAACAAACAATATCAAATATTAAAAAAACCACCTTGCATAAAAAGGTATGAAAATGTGTTGCAAACTGCATTTGAAAAAATTATGACTTTTTTTAACATTTTTGATTGGCATTTTTTAGACAGAAAAAAGAAAAGACAAACCGCAGAAAACTACCAGACATTTACGAAACGTATTTTTTTTAAAAAGCAAACAGCAACTTTTCAGACAAAGAAAGAAAAAATCTTTCTTTTTTCAACATAAGTTTGCAAAAACATTTTCAAAATAATTTTTGCGGTGAAAAAATCGACTTTTCTTATTTAAGTGTTTTTTTTTTTTCAATATTTTATTGCATTTTTGTGTTTAAAAAACAAAAAACGGTAAGAGTTAAAAAAATAAAAAAAAGAGTAGCTTTTGTTATTCAAAAATGCTGTTGTTCAAAATCGAGAAGCTGTTCACATTATTAAAAAAAATATGATTATTGATTTTATATTAACATAATTAAAAAAGAAAATCTGAATTTTATAAAGTTTTTTTTGTATTTGAAAATCGAATTCATTTTAACAAACAAATTACTGTTCAATAAATAAAGGCTTTTTTTTATTTATAAGTAACGTTGATTTTAAAATTGAATTATCTGTAAACAAACAGAGTCCTGATGGACAAAAAAAATTTAATCGCGTTAAAAAATATAAAACATCGGACATTTTTTTTGCATTCTTTTTCAATACTCGGATAATAAAAGGTTTTTTGATTGTGGGTACTAGGACAAATAAAAAAAAGACAAAAAAATAACGGACAAAAAAAATGAAAATGTGTTACAAACTGCATTTAAAAAAATGATGACTTTTTTTAAACATTTTTGATTCCAAAAGCAATTGTTATTGTACAAATGGATGCTTAAGTTGAAGAACAAATTGAGTATATAAAATACCACGATGTGAATAGCAGTATTGGTAGTGTAGTAGGAAGTTCAAATAACGGGTTGGATTTTGTTATTGATAACTTGAAAAGTGATTCCAGTAGACATATTATATTTAAATATGTTAGTGATGAAACATCTCCAAAAATTTTTTAAAAAATGGATAACGGTCTTATCCATTGTTTAAAATGTGGAGAACCATTCAAGTACCAGTAATAATTTTTAACCGTTTGTTTTTGACATTTGCTTTTCACTTTTGTTTATTATCTTTATTATTATTAATCAGTACAAAATAAAATAAAACGAGAAAAATATATTTGCAGGTTTAATTGAAAAAAAATGTAATAGTTTTACGAAACATAAAATGTTTCATGGTTAAACAATCCCGTTTTCCGTTAGTTAAAAATTTACTGCATCTGATACGTTACTTTTAATTCACTAAAATTTTTAAAGGTATATTAATACGAAACAAATATCAGTTGTTATCAAATATAAGATCAGCAATGCTGACAAAGAAAGACGAAACTGTGTAAACCATTTAACTTGTATTTCCGTCGATTTTAAATAATTGGACGAAGTTCAGGCAAAAAGTCAGAGTTTTTCTCTAAGATATAGCAGCTTTTGGTTTTTATTTTGTTGATGCAACCCAATGAAAAACTGATCAAATGGTGTAATAATATTTTCGGTTCCAACTGTAAACAACATTCGTCTATTTTTAAAAAAGTTATCACTTTTTTTTTGTTGTTTATCAAAGATTTTAATAGGCATGAAAAAATCATAAGACCCTTATTTCCACTTGCCAAAAAAGCGTCATTAAAAAAAAGATAACAAAGGTTCAGCAATCACGGCGATAACAGTATTTGTTTTAAACACGCAGGAAACTTGCAATTTGAAGACATATTTAACTTCCGGCAAAAATCAACTATTTGATTTTAAGGAGCAACAGCGATATTGTTGTATTCTTTAAAAAAAAATAAAGCAGACGACCTATTGGCTTTGACTGCGCAGCTGTGATTGTGGAGTTACTTGAGAAAATTGTGATGTAGATGCTGGAGAACGAACAAAAAAATCTCACTTACATTATTTACCACAAAAATATCTCTAAATACGTCCATCAGAATAGATACCAAAATAGATATTTCATAAAATTAAAAATATTCTGTTCGAAACGAGTTTCTAAAGTCTTTTAAAAGTTTGTATAAAAAAATTGCTGTAACCTGACAAAGGTATTCAGTTTTGTTATCAAATCGAAGCAAAATGTGATTGATTATTTTAAAGTATTAAAAATTAGTTGCAGAACTCAAATCTATTTTTCTTTCCATTCGAGTGACCTTTGAAAAAAAAGACAATGGAGTCTTTTTTTGTGTTTATCAAACACTTTTTTTTCCTTCGCGAAAGCCATTTTTTCACGAAGAATAAATTTGAAGCTCTTTTGCTTGCTTTGATCTTTTCAAAAAAAAAGAGAACTAAAAGTATATTGATTAAAAATATCGAAAGGCAGACTTTTCTTCTTTGTTTCCAAATTGAATGTAAAAACATTATTTTGTTTTTGACATTTTCTTAGTGTTTTGCTGCAAACGCAAACGCGCTCTTTTTACTTTTTTTTAATGTTTTGTTTATAATTTTTATTACTAAAATTTTTTGCTCGGAAAAGAAAGTTAAATTAATTCACTATTTACTAAAATTATGAAAAAAAACATTGTCTACATTCAAAACGTCGATAAATTCCTCCACATAATTAAATAATAACAATTTCAATGGACTTCAGAAAATCAACGGCATAAAATTTAAATCATTAAACTATTTTTCTAATTTAAAAAAAATACACATATTGCAACACTTTCGTGGAGGCATTTCCGAGTTCATATCGAAATTTATATTTTTACGTTAAAAATGAAAAAATCATGATGTCTTTGGTGTTGTGTTTAATACATTCAGCTGAAAAAAGCTTATAATTTGATAATGTGCGTGCGGTAAAAAATGATATCTTTAATTGATTACAAGAAAAATGATTCAACAAAAGGAAACACATTTTTCCAAAATGAACAACCTGCAATTTTTTTGTTTTTAGTCTGTATTTGCTCGAAATAAAAAAAAACACATTTCGATCTTTTTAAAAAATTAGTCATCTGTTTTTTTTCTGCGATAGTTTTTTTTACAAAAACGTATTTACTTATTTTTAAAAATCGAAGAATAGTCTTTCTTTTATATTTTCAATATTTTATTTTTAATTGTTTACCCTTTATGGAAAAAGCTTTTAAAATCAGATATTTGATAAAAAGGATAATATGTTTTCACAATCATCAATACGGGAAAAAAACAGTATATAAAAAGTTGTTTATTCTTTTGTCCAAAATGAAACTGAAATCGCTTAAAAAGTCGAAAAAATTTAAACAAAAAAAAGAAATTAAAGAATCTATTCTAACTTCAATGTGCTGCACTTTGGTGCAAAGATGATGACATTTCTGAGAAATATATTTATTTTATAACTAAAATAAATTTTTTTGTACAAAAGATTTGGATTAATTTTTAAGTATTTTATTTTTCCAATATTTATTTTTCCACAACATTTTATTCAATTTTTGAAAGCTTTAATAATGCAATATTTTGTATTAATAAATAACGGGGGTGGAAGAGTAGTTCTAAAGATATTCGTTTTATTTAAAAAACATAAAAATATGCGTTTTGATTCATTTCAGACAAGTTTACTTTTTTATTTTAAAACAGAAAAAATATTAAAATATTCAAAATTGTTTTCAAAACACTAATATTTCGTAGAATATATTTTTCAGTCTCTCTTTTTGAAACTTTTTTGAAATCAAAATTTTTATTATTTGTCGGACTTTTTTAAAAGATTTGTCCAAAAAATAAATTTCGTAACTATCTGGCAATCGACCGACTGACTTCAGTTCTTTCTTCGTTTTTTTGCTGCCTGAAAAACACTTAAAAGAAATGCCATTTATCTTTTCTTTTTTTTTCATTGCAGTTCGTTAAAAAATTTTTCCATAATTTTTGATGCGAATTGTTTTAATATTTGATATTTTTAATGCTTTCAATAAATTTACATGCAAAAATGAATCAACATTGTCATGTAAGAATGAGCAAAAGATGTGATTAATCTGGCATAGTTAATGTTTTAATGCCATTAAAAAATAAGAAAATAAGCAGTGATATTATTTTAACGAATTATTTAATAACAAAGAAAAATTAAATGTTTGTGATTTCAAAATGTTTAAAATTAAAAATGGATTAATATGATGACACTACCATAAAAAACTTCAACGGCGTTTTCTAAAGATTTTAATTAATTCTATTTTAATTTAAATACACAATCATTGACTCTGTTATTTTTCGAGTATCGAAAAAAGAATAACCAAAAAAACATCCAATGTTTTATATTTTTTTGTCATAAGTTTTTTGTTTTGTCATCAGGGCTTTGTTTGATTACAGATGGTTCAATTTCACAATTACTTGCGAATAAAAAAAGCCTCTTTTTACTGAACAGTAATTTGTTTGCTAAAATAAATTCTACTTTAAAAATGCAAAAATAGTTTCTAAAATTCAGATTTTCTTTTTTGATTATGTAAATATAAAATCAATGATAATATTTATTTAATAATGTTGATAACTTCCCCATTGTAATCAACAGCATATTTGAACAATAAAAGCGACTCTATTTTTTATTTTTTCAACTCTTACTGTTTTTTGTTTTTGAAACACAAAAAATGCAATAAAATATTGAAAAAATACATTCAAATAAAAAAAGTCGATTTTTTCACTCCAAAAATTATTTTGAAAATGTATTCGCAGATTTATGTTGAAAATAGAAAAATTTTTTGTCCGAAAAGTTGTTGTTTGCTTTTCGGAAAAAAAACACATTTTGTAAATGTCCGTTAATTGTCTGCGTTTAATCTTTCCTTTTTTCCAGTCTAAAAAATGCCAATCAGAAATGTTAAAAAATTCACCATTTTTTCAAATGCATTTTGTAACACATTTTTATACCTTTTGATGGAAGGTGGTTTGTTTTAATATTTAATATTTTTTATGTTTTAAGCAAAATTTATTGCAAAAATTAATAAACATATTGCATTTTGTAATAAAATTAATGGTTGATCGAATACATTGGATCAACCATTAATAATTAAAAAATTTATTTTGACGCTTTTTTTACAATTTGTTTAATAATAATAAAAAATTTTAATTCAAAGTTCATGCCTCGCTTTTATGTTAATATTAAAAATAAACAAATTTTTCAACATCTCCGGATTGCATTTTTTTTAAATTAGAAAAAAACAAAGTCTTTCTGCAAATTTCTTCTATCTTCGTTTCTAAAAAATGCACACGCAATCTCTCAAATTTCCATGTTGAATATTTCGTTGAAGCACGATAATCTGAACAGATAATTTTAATCTTTTTTGCAGGCATCAGAAAACGACGAAATAATGCCGAAAATGCTTTGTTTTTCTTCTCTTTCTTCTCTGTTTATAGTGCCATCGAAGTTACCCGTGTCATGTAGCAATCTCAAGTATGAAAATTTTTTTTTAAATAATCCATTGG
>JAQIXH010000133.1:0-20051 GCA_034700145.1 Panagrolaimus detritophagus
CGAAAAAAGAAACGAGAATCCGCTGCTGTTGAAAATCCTGTTGCACGTTTTGAAGTTGAACGTAAACGTGGTCGACCGAAAAAGATTTCTTATGAATGAAAAGCTTTATCTCAAACAAGGGTTATTAGCTATTTTGTGACAATTTGTTAACACCTTTTTTGGCATGGACTTTACAAACTCTGTAAAGTCCATGATCGAAACATTTTTTAAAAACCATTGACAGTATTCTGATGTAAAGAAAATGCGAGTAATTTATAAATAATAAAGGATATGATATTGGTAAACTTTAAACACCAGATTCTGAGGATTCAGAAGGCCAGATTCTGAAGATTCTGAAGCCAGAAAATTGCTTTAACAATACTTATATGTTTTCGGAGTAAAATTTTACGTAGAATTCGAACATGAAGTTGGTTTTCATTTTAAGAGATTCTGAAAGCCAGATTCTGAGGATTCTGAACTCAGAAAATTGTTTTTACAATATTTATATGTTTTCTGGGTAGAATTTTACGGAGAATTCGAAAATGAATATATTTTTCTTATTTAGGGATTCTGAAGGCCGGCTTCTGAGAAAATCTGAAGTCAGAGTGTTCGATAAGTTAGTGCTGCGACATAATCAAATGGATTTTTAACACAAACAAGGAAACCCAAGTCAGGTTTTTTAGTGTAAGTAAGCCCATGTGTGGAGCATCTGATGACAATGTGACCTTAGAGCTACCATGGATACTGTAGGTATACGGTAGAATTTTCTCACACGTACTCAAATTTTTGAGAAAAATGAATTTTAAAAAAGCGGCAAAAAATGGGAAACACCTGGAACTCTTAAATTATGATGTTACCAATACCGAAAGACATCATTTTATTGTTTTTAGGGGTTTTTGGAATTCTCGGGAATTGTTTGGAATTTTCTAGAATAAGTCTATCAATTTCTCAAACGGTGAATTAAACATGACAGGTATTGTATTATTTTTATAGAAAAAACCTATAAAACCATGATGCAAGTAGAACTTATTGGAATTGGGAGGAGTTTTGGTGGAATTCTTTGGAACTATGAGGACTTTAATGGAATTTTGATGGAATTTTAGCCAGGCTTTTAAGAATTTTAATGAGCTTTTTAATTTTTTCATGATTTAATAACGTTACGTCGGTCGTTATAATTTCTGCTCAACAGAAGTTACCAAATGAGCAGAAAAACTGAAAAAAATCCCTCAAAATCCTACAAAATTCCAATCAATTTCAGCCAATTCCAATAAGTTCTACTTGCATCAAGGTTTTATAGGTTTCTTCAGTGAAAATAATACGATACTAGTAGTTCTTACTTCAGTGTTTGAGAAATTTGCAGACTTATTCCAGAAAATTCCAAACAATTCCTGAAAATTCAGCAAACCCCTAAAAACAATAAAATGATGTCTTACGGTATTGGTAACATCATAATTTACCATTTCCAGCTGTTTCGCATTTTTTGTCGATTTTTTACAATTCATTCTTATCAAAAATTCTGACGCGTTCAAGAATTTTCAACCGTATACCTACAGTATCCATGGTTTTAAGTTCATATTGTCCTCAGACGCCCAATACATGGGCATACTTATACCAAAAAATCCGACTAGGGTTGCCTTGTTTATATAAAAAATCCTTTTGATTATGTCGCCGCACGAATTTATTGTACACGCTGACTTCAGAATCCTCAGAATCTGGCTTTCAGAATCCCCAAAAATAAAATCGATCTTTATTTTTGAACTCTCCGTAAAATTCTACCCCGAAAACATATAAATATCGTAAAATAAGATTTTCAACTTCAGAACCCTCAGAATCCGGCCTTCAGAATCCTCATAACCATGTGCATCAAACTTACAAATATCATACCCTTCGTTATATTGAAATTTGTCGCATTTTTTTACACCAGAAACCCTTCAAACATTATTAAAAAAAATTTTTACTTTGGATTTCGCAGACTTTTGTATTCAGAGTCCTCAGAATCTGGAAAAAATCATGAATGTGTCAAACCTTTAATATTCTGTCAATACAATGTCTTGCGTAACCCCATAAGTCATATTGACCCCAAAAATAAACAAAACCTATTTTTTTCAGGTTTGGGAAGAAGAAAATGTTTGTTAGTAATGCGACTCCCCTTTCAACAAGAAATATTGGAATCAGATACCTTAGCACTTATCAATGTCGACCAAAATAAATTTAACAAACTACTTTTAAATACATTTTTTAGGAAATCAATAATTTTATATCTCAAAACACAAATGGAAAAATTGAAAACATTGTTGCAGAAAGTGACATCGTAAAAGACGCAAATTTATTTATTGTAAATGCCTTGTATTTTTCTGGTAAATTTGGAATCCCATTTGACGAAATTAATGGTATATTTCATGGACGAGAAGCAAAAATGCTTAAAAGGACGATCAAAAATGAAGGATGGAATCTTGTAGAAAGAGAAAAATGGCAATGTCTTGGAATTCCTTTTAAAGGTCAAAATTGTTGGCTTCATATTTTATTGCCGAGAAAAGAGAAAAGTGATTTAAATGAACTGCTGGAAAATTTTGATGAAGATTTATTTAAGCAATGTGTTTCGAAAAAGTAAGATTTGATCAAAAAAATTAACTTTTTTATTTTCATTGATTTCAGTGATGTTACAAAAGTGGAAGTTGTACTTCCAAAATTCCTTCTTGAAACAAAAATTCCTTTTGATGAAACTTTAAAAAAGATAGGGACAACAGAAATGTTCGAATTTGGCAATGTTCGAAAAATTTTTACCGATCCACATTATGTTGACAAAGCCATTCATTGTACCAAATTTGAAGTATGATTTTTTGACAGAATATTTTTATAAAAGTTTTAAACAAAATTAAGGTAAATAAGTTTGGAGCTGAAGCAGCTTCAGCATCTGTTCTCCGCACCGTCCCATTTTGTGCAATGGTTGAATTGGATATGAAACACTTTTATATGCCAATAAACCGTTTATTTATTTTATTAATCTTGTTGATGGTGGATCTTCTGATATTAAAAGTATTCTTCTTATGGGACAATATTGGGGTGATTCCACAAAAATTGATAATGAAGAAATTTGAAATTTAATTTAATTTGTCATAACAAAAGAATTAAAACAATAAGAAAATAATGTTTCTTCTGTAAAATAAAAATTGATATAAATTTCTATTTTTACACAATAACCATTTGAAACAAAGATTGCTGTTAACTTTTTGGCTGACGCTACTGGCAATGATTGGTTCCGAAATCTCAAAACAACAGATGGTACAAATCTCCTTGGGAATGCCCTTAAAAAACGCCGAAGAAATCATCGTGAATCTCTCAATCCTCGTGATCCGCTAACACCTGCTAAAAAAAGAAAAGTCGTTATTGAACCTCCTGCTCCTGAAGATCTTGATGCAGCTGTTGTTGATATCGCCTCCTGCACTTCCTTAAAAGAAACAAGAAGAATTATCGTCCCATACTACGTAAGTTTTTTGTAATTTTTTGATTAATTTTAACACCGTTTTTAGTGCCCTTCGTTTTGCCTATATCAAAAGCATGGAATCAGAAGATGCAAGTCAAATCCCTGAAAACTTTATCAAAAAGTTCCCTTGTTACCTTAGTGATGCTTCCTTGGTCAGTTTTACTTTTTCATCATGCCCTCATTTTTATATTTTCAGCTCCATGAAGATTATCACTACAATATGCTTCAACGTGGCCTTCCTGTCGTCGATTTCTCTGCTGCCTTCAAAAAGCTTGTTCCTGCAATTTATGCCGTTGCCGTAGCTAAACATATTCAACCTCCAGATAGCATTCGTCCAACTGAAGAAGATGATGATTACTGGCTCGCCTGCAAACTCTTGATTCAACTTGTTCCTAAATATTGTCGACGCAATAAGAATTGCCAACTTGATCGCCTTTTTGTTGAAGCATGGGTAAGTGTATTAAAGTTTATGCAACACTAATTTCACTTTTTAGGATACAAATCTTTACATCAAATTCGTCGTGATCGCAAACAAACAGCTCCTATGATCTTCGTCATGACTAAATATCCTTCTCATAGCAGACAATACTTTGTTGCAACTGATGATTTTGCTTTAAAAGTAAGTTTTTCCTTCTCATTCATATTTAACACATTTGTTTTTCAGGTCCTTGGAACCTCTCCTAATGCCCTTCAAAGCCTTATGGAACTTATTTTCGTTTTTGATCTCGCCTATCCTGTTGAAATGAAACCATTCTTCCTTTGCCTTGAAAAAATGGCAGGCCTTGAACTCAAGCGACCTTTTACCTCTCTTCTCGATCTTTACAATGATTTAATGAACAAATCAAGTAAGTTTTACTGCATATGTTACTCAAATTATTATGTTTGTCTTTGCAGATGCCTCCGATGAAGAAGTTCTTCCACCTCCTCCTTCTGATACTGCTCCTGGAATTCAACCTGAAAACCTTGAACCTCAAAATAGCCTTCGTCCTCCTCCTCCTCCTGAACCTGCAGAAGTCGAAACCTTTGAAACCGTTTAAGTTTTTTTATTCTTTTTATACTGTTTTTGCATAGCCTTTTTTGGTTTTTTTTTCGTTGCCCCTTTTTTGTTATTTTTTCGTTAATAAAAAGTTTTATTGGTTAAACCGTTGTATTTTTTTGGGGATGATGCGGTAGGGATTAAATGGGAAAATGAGGTAAAGGGATTGAACAGTACTATTAAGACAAGGTAAAAAAAGACGTTTTTCTCCGGGTCCCGGATATCTTTAAAACGTCTAATACAAGACCAATTCGTCTAAATTTAACACATTTTCTCCATGTCTTTTTTCCGGACACTTTCCACATCGTACAGAAAAAAGACAACTTTATCCGAAAACAGACGTTTTTTCTAATTCCTGATATCGGTAAATTTTGTCCCGATTTCGGGACTGACTTGGAATGTCTCAGTGGAAGACATCTATGTGAGAAATCAGGCCACTCCATTTACCTCTTTTCAAAAACGACCTTTTTGTCGTAAAAAGGGACATAGTGATCGATCAGGCCCAGCTGCTTGGCGTCTTAATCTATCAGAGTAACCGGAACTCTGAGATGACATTTGAATTTGTGGTTAAAAAATAATAATAAAAATTTGGAAAAAAATTTGATTAAGAAATTTTTAATTTTTCGAATGGCTCAATTTCCCCATATTTGCTCTTAGAGATGGCAAACTTTTCAAAAGCAAGTTCTTCAGACATTTTGTGACTATTCATTAATAATTCCCGCCATTTGAAAAAAAAGAAAAACAAGCTATCAGTGCAAAATGATTGGTTGTAACAAAAAGTGATAAATGCCTTTTTCAACTAACTTATGGAATCATTTTTTGGCGGCTAAAAAATGCGTTCAAGAAATCGAAAACTGTTTAAAACTTTTTTCAAAAAAATAATTTTTGACTTTTTTATAAAAAATATTTGTTTCATATAATAAAGTTGTTAATATATATTCATTTCCAGGAAAATGCCAAAGCGCACCCTTTCGATTTCTCAGCGTATTGATATTCATCAATTACGACAAGAAGGACTAACTTCTTGACAAGTTGCAGCGGCTGTTGGTGCTACATATACTGGAGTATTATATGCAGATAGAAGAATCGAAGAGACAAGCAGCATTTACAATCGATCTAACGAACATGCTTTACCAGGAGATGTTGCTGTTATACAAATTATTGATCGCATTATACGAGAAAACAGAAATGCTTCCAGAGCACATATCAGAGCTGCTCTTCGAAATGAAGGATACGAGTATGTTTTAAAAATTTATTTTTTAAAAGTGTTAAAAATAAAATTAAGGATGGTCGGGATTTTAAAATAAATAAAAACCGTCCATCGTCAATTAGCAATTAGCAAGTTTTTTTAAATAGTTTGATCAAAAAAATTAAATTAAAATGATTAAAAATGTTATTTCGATTTAATTACGACTTGAACAAAATCATATTAAATTAGTAATAAACTTTAATTACTCACTATTTTTTGGTTCAAAAATTTAAAAAAAATTAGATTACTGTAATTCCTCAAATGTAAAAAGTAAGATTGACGCAAAGTTTTTCATAATGCGCTTTTGCTTTCAAAATTCTTTTTTAAAAGAATTTTGCAAATGTTTAGTGCCAAATTTGTGCTGCTTTCAAAAAATGGATTTATAAAAATTTTAAAAAAAGGAAGAAGTATTTTGAAAAGTTTTCAGTTTCATATTTTTCTATGTTCACATTTGAATAATTACTCATTACAAAAAAAAATATATGTTAATTTTTTCTATTTCTGATTGAGTTATGAATGCTATGAAGGATTGACAGATCTGTATCTATATTAATTTTTTTAATAGCGTTTTTTGGAAAGGAAGCTAATTGAATATATCTACGATCTAAAAAACATTAATGAAATTATTTGCCCCTTTTTCATTTATATAAAGTAAATATAATTAAACGTTTTTAGTCGATCAGTAGAACAAATTTCTGAAAGAATTCATTTTCTTGGACTTGAATACAAAAGAACAAAATTTGCTCAAACAATTTCAAGAATCAATCAACAAAAGCGATTAAGATTTCGAGAATTTGTTATCCATAGCAAAGAATATTTCTGCAGACATGTTTTTGTGGATGAATGTATGGTTTTAATTACAGATCGAAACAAATTTGAATGGCGATTCCATGATGAACATTCTGTTAAACGATCTCGTTATTCTCATCCAAATGGAGTATGGATATTCAAAAGTCCAAACCCGTTTCCCTTTGTACCCAAGACCACAATTAAATTTAAAATAACAAAAATTTATTAAATATGAAAAAAATTTTCTAACAAAAAAAAGATATTTAATTTTTTTTTTTATAATTTTTTAAAAATTCTTTTTCTCTTGCATCATCACCCCATGTTCCAATTGGGAATTTTTCTTCTTCTTTTTTTTGCTTCAAGATCTTGTTAGCGATCTTTTGTTCTTCAACAAGGAATGCACGAATAATGCGTTCACGAACAGCACCATGGCTCAATGTACCACCATAAGTACGGGAAACAGTCAATTTTGAATGAGGAATACGAGTACGTTGATTTGGACGAGCAGGTGTAATCTAAAAAAAATTTGTAAAGTAAAGTTTGTAATAAGTATAAAGCAGAACTTACGCCTTGTAAATATCGACCAGTATCTCCGCACTTTGGAACATTTCCTTGCTTTTTACGGTAAAGGAAAACATTTTTACCACCAGGAGTCTTAACAACTCTGACTTTGTTGGAACTGGTGTTGTAGCACAAACGGCGGCGATAAGTTAAGCGTTGAACCATTTTTATACCTGAAAAGATAAAAAATATTGCAATCATTAAGCTTGAAATAAATAAAAATCACGCAAAAGTTAGGCAACGGTATTTATAAATTCGATTCCACAGCTCACTATGCTTTTTAGAAAACCATCAAAAAACACAGCAGAAGATTTTTGTGATACAAAGTTACTATATTTTGCAAAAATATATATCCTAAAAACTAAATTCATCATTGCTTCCCGCCAAGATCAATTCAACTGCATGTTTGTTATCAGCTTTAAAGGCAAACTCCGTCGAATATTGCCCTTCAATTTTAAAGTTGGTTTTATCAAATACCGCATTTTTACCTGATGGTGATAATCGATTACAATTTGGACAAGAGGCGAACCCGCTGCCGCGGGTTCTTGTAAGCAAAGGTTTTGCATGGGGGCTTTTCATAGGTTTGATCAAAAGTGTTACAAATTTTTTAAAACAATGTTTTCTCATTTTTAAGCTCATTTATTTTACATCACTATTTTCCCGGTTCCCCAATGTATTTACGATGAATCTCCAAATGTGATAATAAGGGGGTTTTTTCTTTTAAAAAATTTGTTAATGCTTGCTGGTACCATATGTTTATGTAACATCAGCTCCATGGAGTTGATGTTGTTTTTTAAATGGTTATGCTGCAGTTGCATTTGTATTTGTTATCGTGTTTTGTGCAAAGATCAAACATGTTTATTAATTCATTTTTTTTTAATTTTCAACAATGACAAACAAGGCTGAAAATTGTTTAATAGACCTTAAATTTGACATACAACATAAAGAAATGTCCACGACCTTCATAAGGAAGGTGCATGGATGACAAAAACGTAACCGAAAAAAGGATCAAAAGCACAAATACAAAAAAAAACTCTTAAAAATTATAATGTTTTTTCTCTTTCAAAATAAATCTGCAAATTAGATCTGAACATAAAAGATTTTTTGATAAAATACTTTTGATAAATACAAATTTCAAGAGTTTCGTTCCATCGAATATTAAAATACCAAATCCATGCTTCGGTTGATTTATTTGGAATAAAAAAATGTTTTTTTCCGGAAACATGTTCAGCTTTTTCAATTTGTTTTTCAAAATCAATTTCGCCGTTTTCTGAATCAATTAATTTTACAGTACATTTGTTACTGCTTTTGGAGGGATCAATAAAGAGATTAAACATTGATGGCGGATTTATAAATATCTCTCTCTGAAAACTGTATTCCACTTTTAGAGGAAGAATTACAGTAATTGGTAGATGAAATATTGGTCCAAGTAATTGATTTTTTGGATCAAATCCTCGTATTTCTGAATAATAAATATTTCCCGCTTTCAAAGTTTCTGTATCAATTTTAACATTGAATAAATTATTTGTAATAGTTTTTGAATATTGAACATGTTGGTGATTTTCTGGTACCAGTTTTACAATCCATGGAGTTTGAGTTTTTTCATGAGTGAGATTTAATTGTTTAATATTAATACAGAAACTGTAAATGTTATCTCCGATTTTTTCAAATCTAATTCTTTGAGCTAAAAATTTTATGATTACAGAAATCATAAAAAATAAACAAATACATTTAACATGATCTTCCTTTTGTCGTTGTAAAATCTGTTGATATTTTTCAAAATTGGGCTTTTTCTGATTTTCATCTTGTCGAAATCTTTGCTTCTTTTTGGATCGAACTTGTTCAAAATCTCCACCTTCTTCAGAATAGTCTTGGGAATCTGAAGAATTATCAATGACAACAACTCTCGGATCATTTATATCAATTTTTGTAAATGAACGGAATGTTATGTTTGATTTTTCTGTTTTGCAAATGATAATTCCTTTTTCATTTGTTCTTTTGAATCGAATTTTTGGAGGTACAATTGTTGGAAGAATTTGTTTAAAAGTTTTGAAAAATTCAAATGCAGAATCAATTTGAAGGATTCCATTTCCAAATTGTAATCGATTATCACCATCAGGTAAAAATGCGGTATTTGATAAAACCAACTTTAAAATTGAGGGGTTATATTCGATGGAGTTTGCTTTTAAAGCTGATAACAAACAAGCAATTGAACCAGCTGCATTTGGTGAAGCGAAACTTGTTCCATTAAAAATTATCTTTTTTGATGGATTCCATGTAGGATTTGCAATAACGGCACCGGGTGCTACAAATGTAACACCACAGGAACCATTGGGTAAGGGCCCTTTCGATGAATAATCCGTCATGAGTGGTTGACACTTTTTTTTCTTATCGATTTCACATAATGGATTGATAATAACATTTTTCTTATCACTCCAATACATCGCTCCAACAGTAAGCATTTCATCATTGATATCAATGGTATCATCCCGAATCGATGATGCAAAAGGGCCATTATTTCCAGCGCCCTGGACAATAATTATTCCATGCTCGTTTACCATTTTCTTGAACAACTCTTTGATTTTACTAAAAATATTGTATTTGCTTTATGTATTGAAACCTGGTTCAATGCATGAAAAAACTTTTTCCAAGTACAAAAGAACAATTGGAAAAAGTTTTTTCGTTTCACATTTGAGCAAGTTTATTATTACTGCGCAGTGGTGTGTTTTAACAATAGTCACGTGTTTTTTCAGGAAATTAAAGTTCGAAAAGTATCGTTATTTTTGTTAAAGGGAGATGATTTTAATGAATTCAAGACAAAGTGGTTTTATAAAAACCATCTTGCTAAAAACCATCGATGTACCACGGAGTGTTTTGAGAAGGACGTATTGCTCACCGTAGACGTTCCCAACTGATAGCGGTGGAGTTGAGCTCTCTTATTTTGGCAGTAAGCTTCTCTGATATAGGGATAGTTAGGGGCGAAATATTAGCGGCGGAGTCGAAAAACTGTGAGTTTACCAAAGACTAGAAGTGTGTTAAGTAGCAGGCGATCAACATATCGTTTTGACGGAAATGCATTTTTGAAACATTTTCTTTGTTCAAATGGTATTTACAATGTAGTTCTATGTTATTTGTGTCAAAATAATAGCAAAGCCAAAATTTAAACGCAATTTGTAAAAAATGTGAGAAACAGGCGATAAATACTCAGTTTTCAAAATACTCTCAGAAATTGAAATTTGCAATTATTTTAACACGAATAACGTAGAAATTTAATGTAAACATCATTTGAACAAAGAAAATGTTTCAAAAATGTTCCGTCAATATTATATGTTGACCGCCTGTTACTGAACACACTTCTCGCCTCTGGCAAACTCACAGTATTTGGATTAAGCAGCTAAATTTTGGCCCCTAACTAATTGACAGTAAGCTTCTCTGGTATAGGGATAGATATATTAAACTTTGAAAAACAAAAATTTTTCAAAGTTTAATTTATATCAAATTTTCTCTTTTTATTTACTTCTGCTTTCTTCGCTTATCTTTCTCTCATAAAAATTACCTGTGTTTAAAGATAGAATGTACAACAGATAGATTAATAATATCCACTCCTAATTCAATACATTTCTTTAACTAAAAATACCATTCAATTATAACAGTTTTCAAATGTTTGGCTTTTTACCATTTTTTCAATTTCAAGTTCTTTACTAGCTTTCATCGACAGAATTTGTGCTCCTGGAGCTAATCCATTTTTTTCAGGTTTTCTATGAAAATGAGCAGCAGCGACTTCACCAACGACACTTCCATGAGAACTCTCAGGAATTAATAATTCCAATAAATTTCCGTTATTGCAAATCGTTACACCACAAGATATATTGTTTCCAATGAAGCAATATTCGAAACAGTCACGAAAATTAGTTAATACTTTAGCATTTTCGAGGTTGTTGCAAGCTGGAGAAACTATACATGCTTGCCACTTGGTACCATTATTCCATACAATACAGTCTATATTGTTATTTTTTGCATTTTCAATATTTTTCCAGGCTTTTTTAAGTTTCACGGCGGCATCCGTTTTAGTTTCACTCACTTCACTTTGATTACTTTTTTTCTAAATGTTTTGTTGAATTTAGTGTTTTGCTTTTTTTGTTGTATTCCGACTCCAAGATGTCGAAATCGCAACAACAGTGGTAAATCAAACAAAAAGATTTTTGACTCACAATTTCATCCAGGATACTTTGACAAAAATTAGAACAAGATTTTATTCCAAGATGCCATTTACCGGAAGGATTTTTCCAAGTTTGTGGAATCTGAAACACAGCATTAAAATGATCATTATTTTTTCGAAACCCTACCTTCATCTTTCGATTGCTTAATCCGATTAAAAAATTATCATTTCCCATTTTTCGGACAGTTGAAGTGTCAACATCTCCGTCTCCACTAAAATCGTAGCAGTCAATAATTTTAGGAAGACCCGTGGAAGTTTTTTGCATTCCGGGAAGTGAGACATCGACTCCAGTATCAATTATCGCAATCAAAATTCCTCGTCCATCGTATTCTGGATATTTTTTTAGGAATTTATTCTAAAACTTCTTCATGAAATTATGATAAAAAAATATGAATTACTTGTTGAGTATCTTTCTTCGGAATATAATCTTTTAATAGTATTTTTTCCATTTTAATAACTATACTTTATTAAACTTAACAAAAAGAGAAAAAAGTGAGACTTGAGATCATTAACTAAAATATTATTTTTCAAAATTATTTTTTATAATATATGTATTATAGAGACGTCCGTGCTTGGCGGACTAAAAAGATACAAAAAAAATCAATGCATACATTGCGAAAATTGTTTTTTATGAAAATGAGGTCATGATCGAGTGTATGACTATTTGATCTCCGACCTCTAAGAGAAAGGGGCTAAGGATGCTCTTAAGGCATTTTCTTTTTTTTCTTTTTTCCAATTAGGGCTGTCGAATGGAGATCTCCCGGGAGATCTCCCACTTTTTGCCGGGAGATCTCCCGAAATCTCCCGAAAAATATTTTTTTGTTTTTGGTGGCCATACGATATTCGAGGCAAATTTATGGTTTTTTGCGTTGTTAAATATTAAATTTTCTTACAACGAATTACATGTGAAGCATTTTTGAAATGCTTCACATGTTTTTAATACTTTGGTTCTGATAAAAATGTTATGCAACTAGTAAATATGCAAAAAAGGAAAATTTTGTCATAAACCAGTGATTTTGGAAAATCGGGAGATTTCGGAAGATTTGCGGGAGATCTCCCGGGAGAATCTCCCGCTTTTTGAATCTCCCGGGAGATTCGACAGCCCTATTTCCAATAAGTTAAGGCCAAATTAAAAAATTCTAAAATTAAATTAAAAAAGCAAAATTTGAGCAAAATTTGAAAATCAATAAGTTAAAACCACAAATAATAAAAAATTTTTAAACATTTGAAGCAAAATTTGATAATTTTGAAAAAATATAATCATTTATCAAATCTCTCAAAAAAATATGAAATATGAATTTTATATTTTACTATAGTCCATTTTTGCTTGTTATTTTATTTCTTGTTCATTTTGTTGCTCGTCCTGGATTAACTAAACAACAAAATGAATGCTTATATTTTGATTCTGAAGTTCATATTGGATTTTGTTATCAATATATTATTCGAAAGAAACGTGATGGAAGTCCAAGAGTAAATGCTGATGGACATGTTGCATATGTTTGTGCTGGATGCACCACAAAACGTGAAAAACTCCGAAAAAGAAGAAATAATGGAGATGGAGATCTTGGAGAAATTAATCAAATATATTATAATGAAGACGAAGAAAGGTTTACATCAAACCCCGACGAACAAAATCATTTCTGTGATCCAATACCACAATCAAAAGCAACTGGAACTCAAATTTTCAGAAAAGTTTTTAAAGATATTCGAGGTACAAATGTTTCTGGAGGAGAATGCTTATCTAAAATAAATAAAGTAGTTGCAACATTGGATCCACAAACAAGAAGGGAAGTGCTTGAAGCAATGCCAGATAATGCAAGCTTAATTACAATGGGTAGAAGGCATGGATTTCCGATAAATCCTTTAACCTGCGAAATTGATGACTACTTTTTACTTTGTTACTTTTTCCTTTTTTTGATATAAAAAAACTTAACTTTTCTTTTTTTTTTTTTTTTTCCTCATTTTTCTTTTTGCCCTCAGAGAAACACTTAAGTGCACTCAAGTGCTTTCCTTAGAGGTTGGAGATCAAATCGTCCTGATACCGTCATGATCATAGTCAGTGACTAGTGAGGTTCTGCAATGCCAAGCAAGAAAATAATCAATATTAAGCTGATTTTTTTTCTTCAGTAATTTTATAAAGCAAATAAAATTACTGAAAATGTTGGGTCTTTTATTGACCTAATTGATAAACTTTATTTGATCTGATTTTATGAATTAATTTTCAAATTTTTGTTCATTTTGTCTTGAAATTGAAAAATGGTAAAAAGCCAAACATTTGAAAACTGTTATAACTGAATGGTATTTTTAGTTAAAGAAATGTGTTGAATTAGGAGTGGATATTATAAATCTATCTGTTTTACCAGTGTTGTTGCGGCTACGGCTCCGGAGCCGGAGCCGCTCATATAATACCTTATCAAAAAGTTTACTGAAGTAAAAAGTAACACAACATTTTTTCATAAGATTTCTATTGGACTGCGTTCAAGTTATAAAATTTCGAAACACTTTTAATTTATTGCCTCTAATTTGTAAATGCATTTTTCGTTTATCCGGAACGGTTTTTTTTTAAAACAAATACATCTGTTTGCCAAATGTTGTGCCAACAGTTTTTTTAAAAAATTGTGGAACATCATTGCATCATTTTTGCTTATGTTGCCACTGTGCTTCGACTCATGCAAGAAAAGTATTGAAAATTTACGATACAGTCATACTGTAACAGTACGATAATTGTCGTTGAAAGACATTTTCGGAATCTTGGAAATGTGACCGGAATTGCAAAAGCTCGAATTTGGGTATATTTTTCAATGGCAATTTCCTTCATTTTTGCTGTAACACCAGTTTTCATGTTTGAATTTTTACAAAGTTTTGATGATTTAAAAGTTCAAAATACATTAAAATTAGAAATTGAAAATATCGAACCAATTTTGGATTTTCAACCTTCGCTCTATTCTTTGGAATTCAATTTTGGGATATGTATTGCGTTATTTACTTCTGGAATTTATGGATCTTATAGAGTTCTCATTTTTGTGGTCATTCTTAGGTTCTGCATTTGTAAGATCATCATTATTGTATGCTGATTCATTGTAAAGTTGCCATCCATTTTTTTCTTTAACATAAATATTAATTCCAAATACTTTAGCAGCAGCAGCCATATCTTCGCCATACATGCAAAATGTTTCATCACTTGGTTTCTGCCATCGACCAATATTTCTCTTTTTTCATGCATTTTCATGATAAATCGAGTAACGTTTATTGCTTAAGATTTCATCCATTACAATTTGTCGAATCTTTCCATGTTGATCCTGTTTTCCGGTTAATATCAAAAAAAGTGCGCGAAATTCACAATTACCATCGCCTAGAAATAAAAAAATTGAAGAAAAAAAAAACAAATTAAGACACTTACCAATAATATTTGAAGTTCGATCAATTTTTGCATATCTGATGTCAGAATAAAAGTAGAAACCTTGATAATATTGTCGAAAAAATTTCAAACCATGAAGTTCACATTTTTCTCTTAAACATTCCTCTTCTGGACGACAAAATGTTCTACGCATTTCCTTTTCAATATTTGAAGTCATTTTTGTAGAAAAATATGAAATAAAAGATCTTAAAATGAAGACTTCAAAAAAATGATTAAGGATACTGTAACTCGAAAACAATAGGTGAAATCCCATATCAAAATCATTCATTTCACCAACAATGATTTACAAAATATTCATTGATTAATCGAAATAGGTATTTTAATTAATGAAAAATATAACATAAAAATCTTATTAATATCAAAAAAGAAAAAAATGTAAAAGTGAAACGTCTGTGTTTTTTAAAAACCAAAATTGTTCATTTTTCGCTTAACCTTTTTTCAAATTCTTTTCCACAAAAAAGAATTGATGAACACAAACAAGTAATAAAACAACCTTTTGATTCTTTTTTTCCATTGCTCTTTAAAAATAAGATGAAAAAATGCCGGACGATTTTGTAGAAACTACACTAAGGTGCAATTTTTTTGCTTCCATGTTCGATTTCGAAATTTTATAAAGAAGCCAATGGAATGTTTTATTGGAGAAAAAAATCAATTTTGCAGATGAATTAAATTTTTAAAGTCTTAAACCTAGAGACGTGAAGAGACAATTTGCGACTTTTTGTTATTGTATGATAACCTAGTGGTGCGCACTTGTGCGCATTTATTTTTTATTTTATCTGATTCAGAAAAAAATTCTGCATCTGATAGGCACAATTTCAAATTGGGGAATGGATGGGCACGAAATTCGTCAGAAAAAATTACGGTATTTTTATTATTTATTTATCAAATAACTTTTTTATCAGAATTACAACTATTACTTTTTTTTATCAATTCGTAATAATATTAAGATTCTGCATTTTTTGGTACCAAAATTATGTTTATTGCACAACTTTGAAAAAACGGTGCACATGTATACTTAAACCCTGGTAATTCCATAATTTCACAAAAATTAGCTTTCTTTTCCTTTTGTAAGTCCACAACAGTCCCATTCATAAAATTCAAATTTTCAAATAAACGAAAATTTCGCATAAAATTGATGAATTTCATTCATATCTCGTTTACTTTTAAACATAGGCCATTTGTTTCGACCAAAATATCCATTTTCAACAATAACAACACTATTTTTTGCAAAAAAATATTTGCAGGTTTGTTGTAATTTTTGTAAGACATTTGGTGAACGTGGATTTTTAGTAATAAAATAAATAATATTTGATGGAAGTGAAAAGCATTGGATTCGAGGAGATTTAAAGGAATAAGTTTCAGTTGACTTATCCATTTTTCAATGCAGCATCGAATTATAAAAATTGTAAATGGCATAAATGGCAAGGTATAAGAAATGGAAAATTTAACGCATTCCTTTGTTGCTGCATTGTCTATTAAAAGTGCGTATCATTCCAAATGAGAAATATGCTCAAAAATTTGTCGAACGTTGTTGATTTTGTTTCTTCAGTCTAAAAGCACAAAAATGAAATCAAGGGTCTGTTATTTTGCATAGAATAATTTGTAGTACGAATGAGAATTGTGTTCCATAAGTGACACAATTATCTTAAGTTTATTTTTTGCGTCAATTTCTCAGTAAATAAATCTATGTTTAAAATTTGTTCCTATATTTTTGTATTATTGAAAAAAGAATAAATTAGTTTTTTTCATTGTAAAATATTTTTTTTAAATAATTAATAGTGGTTCTTCTTTTGTGTTTGATCATATCATGATAAAATTTTTTTCTTAATATTTTATTTTCCATATTCAATGAAAGATCTCTGTTATAAATATTTAAACGACAGTGAAAAAAGTGTAAAATATTCAAACAAACAGATGTAAAACAAAGCAAACTACATTTTTTTAGTTATACAACTTGTCAGTTTGATAGGCTTTGTTTAAACGCACCAAAAAAAAAACTTGCCATTTAAGTTCCACCCTTTTTTTGACATATAAAGTGTCCGTCTGTTAGGCTCACATAGATAGACACTGTCATTCTCTATTCCAAAAAGAGAGGTTACGTTTGCCATTTATTGAATGAATTGGGAAAGGTGCAAAAGAAAATCGACCACTCAAATGAAAGACATACAACAGTGATTGTCGAGATTTGTCATAGCAAATCGCGATGTTTCTTTTTTGTTATCTTTTAATCTTTTAAAGAAAGCTTTTTCTTTCTTTAACGTTTCACTTGCTAAAAAATGTAAAATTAGCGATCGGCCGATCCGCTTTTGTTTCAACGATTAAATAAATCATACCGCTTTAAATTTATATTCTATTTCATATTTCTTGACAGTGATGCTCAAAAGATTTCAAGTTTGTTTTGACGAGTTCTCTCTCTCTATTGTTTTTTTTTCCAATCCATTCCTTTCGGGTTGGTTTAATGCAGAAAAAGTGAGCGTCTGCTTTTGTTTTCAATTGTTATAAATTTTAGTTTTCAACAGACGGCTTAAAAAACAGAAGATCAGTGAATTAAAAAAAAGCGTGTTTTGTAATAACAATACAAAAAAATATTCAAATGAACTGAAAATCTTCAACAATATTTCTTGAATAAAATTTTAAAAGAAAGTTTTCTGTTTTTTGCGGTAGCCATAGCTGGCATGATAGTTCATTTTCTAGATTTTGAGAGTATTTTATCCAAATTGTGTTATGCAATTAAATGTAATATTTCTACCGTTTGAATAGCTTATTTTTTAAAATTATTAAAAAATCTCTTTAATTCGAATGATCAAGATATATAAAAAATATAAAAAAACAGCAAAAATGTCGAGAATAAAAATTTTTTATTTCTTGCAATTTGAAAATATTTTTTATGTGTGAAGCAAAAGGAAAGAAAAAGAGAAAGCTTTTCATATTTCGTTGTAACATTTAAAATTTAAACAACCATGTTTTATAGATTTATTGTATTTCAATCACAAATAGAAAACGTGGAAGGTGTGCTAAGAAATGATCTTAAAATGAAATGGGATTGTTTTTGTGTCAGAGTTTATGTTTAAGAAAAATAGTTTGGAAAATTCATTTCTTGTTTAAAAAAAGGATATTCTTCTGCTGCAGCTCATCTTTTATCAGGTGTCTTTTTTCCCAAAGGCTGATCTTTATACTTTTTCTTTTTTCATAGTGCTTGGGAAATTAAAAGTTTTTTAGAAAAAATCACGATATTTTATGTCGCAGTTTTTATTATAAAGAAATCATGACATTTTCTAAGTTTTAACTGTTTCATGATTCAGAAAAAAACGAAGGACTTTTCTTTCTCTAAAAACGCTTTTTGATATTTCACAACTTTTGCATTTTTTTTAAAAAAATTGTGTTGTCTTTTCTGCCATTGCTGTTAGAAATGTGTTAAAATGAATGCATTCGGTTTTATTAGTCACAAAAAAAGAGTTTCTTTCATCTCCATATATTTTTTTTATGCTTGATTCTTTAACATTATTTTCTTCAGAATGTTCAAGAATAACTATTGCATAACATTGTGAAAAAGTGATTTTGAAATTAAGAAGGAAACTTCTTATTTTAGAAGAAATATTTCTCTCCAGAAAATTCTAGAATATTTTTTTGATCCTAATAAAAGGCCATGTTTGTTAGTTCTAATCTTCTGCTACTTTTCGAATTATACATTTATTTGTTGTTGTATTAACAGAACATTTTTTTCTATGAAATACAACAATAAAATTCGTTTCAAGCTCCTGGAATTATTTGCAATAATTTACTTTTTTAAATAAATCCAATTTTTCAGATATCCTTGAATCATGACTTGTGGTTGTGCAACACAAATTGTTGAACATTGAGGAGAAAATGAATTTAAAGTTAAGATAGAAGCAGTTAAAAAAATTTATGGAGATGAAAGGGTTTTAAATTTGCCTTTGGTTGCTTTATGCATTGCTGGTGCAGCTCGAAAAGGAAAATCATTTATGCTTAACTTTTTTCTTGATTATTTAATTCATAAAGAAAAATTCCCAAACAAGCAATGGACTTTAAATGAAACAACTCGATTGAATGGATTTGAATTTCAAGAAGGTGAAGATCGATTGACTCTTGGAATTTGGGCATGGAATCATATTTTTGTCATTGAAAACAGGGATGGCAAAAAAGTTGGTGTTTCTTTGCTAAGTCTTTTTTGCTAAAAGGATTTTTCTTTGAAATGAACTATTGCTAGAGATTCAGCTATGAATGCATGAGGAATTTTCGATATTGAAATAATAAAAAACTTCGAGAAATATCGATTTCTTTTTTTTTCGAAATTTTTCGGAATATTTTTATTTCGATTTCGATTTCGCAGCGACCGGATGCAAATGATCATTTCTCAAAAACTTTCTTAATTTTTTGCAAAAAAGTCACCTTTAAAAATGCCTTTTTCCTTTTCAGATTGATTCCCAGGGAACATTTGATAGACATACATCTTATCAAAATTGCTCTGCCATTATTGCAATGACATCCATGTTCAGCAGTGTTATGTGTTTCAACGTTTTTACTGATCTTCAAGAAGATAAACTCAATAATTTCACAGCTTTTATTGAACATGGAAAAAAGATTGTTGAAAATCTAGGAGGTTCAGAAAAACTTTTTCAAAATCTTGTTTTTATTATTCGGGAAGTACCATTAAGAAAATTAATTAATTTAATTTATTTCATATTCTAACATATGATAACAAAACAAAACAAAAAAGTACAATAAAAAATAAAAACAATGAAATTTTACATATATGTACAGAGAAAGAAAAACAAATAATTACAAAGAAAATAAATAAATTTTTTCAAAGAAGAAATTTTTTCAAAGAATTAAAGATTGTTACCCTGGGATCGAGTGGAACGGTCGGGATTAAACCACTCTATGCTGCACCGAACCGATTACGGGAGCCCAAACTTGTCCACATTCCCGCCGTTGGCTGCCCGACAAGAGAACTCGGATAATTAAACGAACCGGAACAAGAATGACCAGGGATTAATCACACACAGACTGGCGAGTACAAAGTCGGTTTTATGAGCCAGAAAACATGCGATCACGCAAACTTTGAAATGCCGAAGCATCAGAAAGAGTACGATATTACATCAATAGTGAGAATCACATCCGACCACCAAGCCATAGATAGATGTGTCCTTGCATGAATCTGGAATTCAAGGGAGAGCCAATGTCCCTTCAAGGGAGAGCCAATGTCCAAATCTTTTTTGGTCGACCACGTTTACGTTCAACTTCAAAACGTGCAACAGGATTTTCAACAGCAGCGGATTCTCGTTTCTTTTTTCG
>JAQIXH010000134.1:0-19998 GCA_034700145.1 Panagrolaimus detritophagus
ACAACCAGATCTAAAAACAAATATATAAAGAAGAATGTATGGTTCAAATATATATATTTACTTACCTCGACCACCACGATTTCCCATACGAAATGGATAACAATAACCATCAACAGCACAATTTTTAGGTTCAGCATTGATGAAAGTTGGAAGAAGTAAACCAAAGAAAAGAATCAAAGGAATTGAACGACCGAATTTCATTGTTGAAAAATGAATGAAATGTTGCAAAAAAGTGAATTGACTGAGGAAAAAAGGTTTAAATAGGGGGGAAAATTGATTGAATAACAATGTTATGCAAAATTTGCAATGCAAATTAAAAAAGTAATATTATTCACAAATTTGCATTTATGAAAAAAAGATCCGTGCGTTTTCAAACACTGTTGAACATTTCGTCTATGTTTTTTAATATTTATTTCTATCTGTTTCCGGCTTTGCAAAAACACAAACGTTTGTGTTTTTGCAAAGCCAGGTATAATTATAATTAGAGGAGAAATATAAATATTCTTTGAATTTAAAGGAAGTAAATTGAAATTCATGATCCGTGTAATGCTCCATTTTTTATAAAAAACGGAAAAATGCTGCTTTAAAAAAACAATGCAAGAATTTTGTTGTTACACATTTCGCCAAAAAGAAAGCTTTGATTGTTTTTTCTTTTTTTATAAGGGAAAAAACACGATCGCGCAACTTCATTAATTTTAAAAACAATGTTAGGTCATCGTTTTATTTATTTTACAATGTGTAAAAAATATTGAATTTTAATATGTATGAGGTGATTACCGCCGCCAATAAATTGTTGACCATATTTTTGGGGCCAAAGTAAAATCGGTGTTCCCGATATTAAAAAAATCTCAAAAATGTTTTATTCGAATTCTCCATGTTCGAGAACCTATACAAAAGCAAAATAATGCCAAAAAAAATTTTTCCTTATTTTTGGCGATTTTTTGAAAAAACCGCTACCGTAACCTTGAATCTCCTGTAACTACAGTAAGAAACTTTTTTTAGATAAAAACAGAAATCAGGATCGTCTTCTCCATGGCTGTTTTACCTTTAGGCCAATTTTCAGCCAAATCTTTTTTTTTGTGTGCCGCGACTTTTTGACTGACAGCTAGAATGCGTCTTAAAACAAAGCTATAACAAATTATAACGAACGAGATAGATTTAATACTTCTTTGTAGGCATGTATATCTTATATGTTATAAAAAGTAATGAAATCCATTTGATTTTTTGGTTCATTGTATCAAAATAAAATTTTAAAATAGTTGCTTGTAAAAAAACTGAAAAAAAAAACAGTTTTTAATATTGTTTCAAATCATGATAACATTTTTTATAATCGTAATAATAATTAATTTGAGATATTTCAACACTTCCATTAATTTATGTAAAAAAATTGCATTAAAACCGAAGCAAAAAAATAAAAATTTCAAACAAAACTAAAATTATTAATGTCAAAAGAAAATTTGCTTGCTGAAAATTCTTCTGTTGTTTTCGATATTTTTTCAGACAACTTTCTTTTTTTTAAGCTAAAAAGATAAAACTGGTCTTTTCTTTTCACTAAAAAACTGAAAAATATCTGATTATTATTGTTATTATTATTATTTATTCTGCAAGCCCGAACACTTGCTGATTACATAAAAACAAATAACATACAGAAGAAATTAAATTTAAAAAAAATAGAAAATTAAATGATCTATGGTTTTTCGCAAATGACTCATTTGAAATACACTAATCAACGCCAGATGTATCTTTTTTTGAAATAAGTTTGACAACTAAAAATAGCACATTACCATACATTTGGATTGCAGCAATAGTAAACAAAACCTTGAACAACATGTCCTGTAAAGGCATATAAAAAACAAGAAGCTTATGCCAAAACTAAACTTCCTGTTTATTGGTCTCAGCGATTTTTAAAAATTGTTAGCCAAAACTTAATTATGATCATTATTTACGATTTTTACAAAATCACTAAATTTTCAATGCAGTAAAATATTTTTTTCTCAATAAATCATAATTTGAAATAATTTTCAAAAACTTCGAACGCAACTGCCTAAATTTCAAAGAGCAAAAAAAAGTTTTCGGAAATTTTTCAAAATCAAAAAAAAACTCAATTTAATGCTTTGTTCAACAATTATATTTTGAATCAAAAAATATGTCAAACTCAATAGTTGTAAAACTGGCAATTTTCCAACATTAATTTTTCTATGCTCTTTTATAAATTTTTTAAAATTTGAGTGAAAAGGCTTTTTTTTACAAATAATTTATGATGAATCAGAAGCTTGTAATTAATAATTAAAATCCGCCAAAAAAACTCTGCAAAGTTGCTATTAAATTACAACCAGAATTATCATTTTAAGCTATTTGGGTTGTCGAACATTCAAAAAAAACATTTGCATCAATGATTTTACAGATACGGTTAAACATTTGTCAAATTTTTACAAATTGGTTATTAAACAAATTTTTTTAAACGACATCGGATGAGATTTGTTTTTGGTTTCAATTAATAATGGAATCATCATCTAACAACTTTTTTTACTTTTTTTAAAAATTTGTCTTTTCTGTATTCTTTCAGAAAATGAAAAAAAACGTTATTTTGGTTTTTAAAGATTTTAAAAAATTAAAAAAAGAGCAAACAACGAATTTTTTGAAACATTTGTATGTACAAATGTTACTGAAAAAATTGTGACGAGCAAAAGTCTCAATTTTTTCTTCCCTTTCGAAAACAAAAACATACTAAAAAAAGCAATAGATGTGCTGGCGACAGTGTGTCGCACCTTTTTTTTAAAAGACAAAACTTTTTGAAGCGGTTGCTTTTTTACATTTTCTTTGAATTTTTTGTCGCGTTTTTCAGAACAAAAAACAACAAAACTTTTATGATAAAGTTTTGAAATCCATTTAATGCAATTGTCATTTTAACACTTACATCACAGAAATGATGAGGGGAAAAAAGGAAACATTATTAAATAAATTGTTATAACAAGAAAAAATTGCGACCATTCAACAAAAAAATAAAGGAAAAATATCTTCCCTTCTTTCGCAATGTAAACTTCCGGTGAAAAAATGGATCATAATTTGTAAAAACTTTCTATATTTCAGCAAAAAATTTTATCTATTACAAAATCTTTGAATGATAATTATAACAGAAACTGTATAAATCTTGTAAATCTTGTGAAACGAAAGAATAAAGACAATGACAAGGATTTAGCAACATCGTTGTTATATAAAATAATTTGATAACTAATCTATTAATTTCTATTTTTTATTTGGAAAAAAGAGGAAAAACTTTTTTTATAATGTGTTATCGGCGTCTTTTAAATAATGAATAAAACAAATTCGCGAAATAAAATGAAACGTTTTAGTTTTAAATTATTCTGTAATTTTTTAAGAAAAAAGAATCAAAAATTCAAATGAAAAATAAAAACGATTGATGTCAAATTTTTTATGTTCAACAAATTTTTTGCGAAGTTATTTCATCGCAAAAGAAAAAAGAAAAGAAAAACATCTCTTAAATACGAAATTTTCCGTTTTTTGCAACACAAAATGCATTGCATTTAGTTGCATATTTTTTTGTGTGTCATTTTTTATTTGAATATTTTATTTTTTAAAACGTATTTATTTGATAAAATTCAAATGAGATACTGATTTACAACAATCAAGGACGTATTTATTTGAAAAATGAGAGATATTGATATATTATATATCATTTATGCGCATTATTTAAAAAAATTTTGAAAATGTTTTAATCAACAAAAAATTAAAATTAAATGAAACTCTCTCGACTTTAGAATTCCACATCTGATAAAAGTTTTCCCCGTTTTTTTATTTTCATGGATAAAACAAGTGTGGAATTTTTTTTTCTCTGATAATTCCATTTTACACTCCTAAATTGTAAATTCAATTTTGATTGCAACTGTTGTATTGACAAAAAGAAATGTGGTTTGCTAATAAAAAAAGACAAAGATTCTAAAAATTTATATTATTAATAAATTCAATATTTATAACTAATTTGTTCTTTGTAGAAAAAAAAAAGAAACTAAAGACATACATGTTCACCAGCAGCAAAAATTTGTGGCTTTATTTCGTTTGCTTTTGAATTTCAACGACATAAAATATGTTTTCTTCGAAGTGAAAAATGTTCGACTGCATTTGTTTTCTTTTTTTGTCATTTTTATTTTGCGCTTTTTTTGAAATTTATCGATGTACGAATGCTATGAAAGTCTAATATTTCCTAATCTGGTTTAAAAAAAATCAATAATAAACTTTTTGAATTTTTTAAAAAATGAATACAGTTAAAAAAATGTTTGTTATTTAGTAAGAAATATTATCGAATGTTCATAAATTATGGGCATTATTAATACGTAATAACTAGAAGAAAACATCTACTGATAAATTCAATTCTTAAAAAAAATGAATTTATCAGTTTTGGCATCGGTAGTTCTCGAAAGACAATTTTTTTGACACTTGTATTTTTAATGAATGAAAATAAAATTTACTCATTTTTCACAATAAAATTGGAAATCAACAGAGTATTCTAAAATATGTCCCATTCCAAAACCGGCATGACATGTTAATCAGCTCCCTTGTAAGCGGAATATCGAGGAGTGAAAATTTTGGCTGAAAAAATTACGGTATTTTCATTTCTTACTTATTTATTTAATATTATTTTACATCGCTTTTGTTATCATTACTTTTTTTTATCAATTATTGTTCGTACGAAAATTCTGCATTTTGTGGTACCAAAATTATATTTTTTTCGAAAATTTGAAAAAACCGTGATTATAGCTAGCGACCCTCAACCAAATATAATTTATAGCTATTGAACTCATTTTTTATACTATGACATTGCAAATATAATATGAAAACGTTATTAGATTTGATTTTCATGTAAACAAAAAAGCTTGTTTATTTTACTTATGTTTAACTTTTTTTTTCAAGACATAGAAATCGGACTTTTTTCGTTATCAAAAAATTTTTTGGAAAACTTTTTCTTCCTTAAAAACTGCTTTTTTTATTTTCAACCTTTTAAAATAAAATCAGTTTTATTGATTTTGCTTCTCTTTTATTGATAAAAATCATTTTTTATATTTTTCTGTCGATACTTTTTTGTTAAAAAAAAAACTTTCATAGATGTTATGAATTTCAACAAAGTAAACCCATCTGCAGTGGGCGTTCAACAGTCAAATGTATCACAACATCAACATCCATTTGAACAAGAAGTAAGGATTCGTTAACTGTGACTGATAATTTTATTATTTATTTTGTAAATTCTGATGTTATTCATAATTTTTTTTTTCAAATTGGAGCTTTATATTTTAATTTAAAAAATATCCCTATAATTTTTAATATTAAAATTTTTGCTTCTTTTTGTTAAACAACTTTTATAGAATTTTTTTCTATTCCATTTTAACGTATATAAAACTTTTTTCTTGCCCTTAAACAAATCTTCTATTTTTTAGTTAATTCGTCCAACACCTGTCAATTGTTTATATGCTGCTGCAGCGGCAAATGTGGCATCTGTCGCAGCTGCAAATAGTTTAAGCAATTCCGTCGCACAAGTTCAACAAGCAGCCCGACCAACATTATATGAAGTAATGTCAGATACAACCTATTCAGATGTTGTACTCTTTTCTTCAACTGGAAAAGAAATTTTATCTCATCGTTCATTACTTTCAAAAGTTTCAACTTTCTTCGCAAAAACTTTCGAAGATGCAAAAGAAATTCCTGTTCAAATTACAATAAAAGATTTTGATACTGAAACAATAAAAGCAGCATTGGATTTTTGTTGTGGAAAAAATGATTTAAATCTAGAAAATGGAAGTAAAATATTTGAATTTTCAATCAAATATGAAATTGAAATTTTAAAGGTAATATCAGTTTTTTTGAAATATTATATACAAACGCTAATGTATTTTAGGTTACTTGTTGCAGTTATTTCGAAACAAATGTTAAAACTGTTAACGTTTGCGAAATTGTTGAAATTGCATATTTGAATAATTTTGAGAAACTGAAAAAGAAATGCCTTGAAATTTTGGTTAAACATAAAAAAGACATAAATTCTGTTCAATTAAAAACTTTATCGAAAGATATTCTCATTGATGCCTTTTGCATGTAAAATATTTAATTATAAATTCATTTTTATCGAAAAAATTTTTTTTCTAAATAATAAAATCGTATTATTTAAAAAGTTTCAGGAATTGCTTTCCGTTTGATTATAACTTTTTTGAGTTTTTAATAATGAACAATTGGGCCAAGTAAAGTAGAATAATTTCAAATTGATTAAAAAATAACCTTTTTTTGTTTCTCTTGTAAGAATACTATTCTTATTTTTTCTACTTCTCAAAATCATAAAATATTCAAAAGAAAATTTTCTGAAATAGTTACAAAGAATTTGATAATTTTATTTCAAAAATCACTAAAGCAAAAAACCATTTTTTAACGAAGCTTTGAATGTCAAAACAGGAAACGTCTTTTTTTATATAAAAGTTATTTTTTTTCTCGTCTGGTTTAAAACAGTGAAAAAGCTTTTTTTTTTATTTTGTTGTTTTGACCGACACGGAAAAAGCTTAAAAGTGAAAGTGTTGGGAAAAATTGGGTCTAACGAAATGTTTTACATCGCAAATGAAGCTGTCTTTATATTCTGTCTGAAAAACAAACAACGAACATTTTGAAATATTGTGTGAAAAAAAACAAATGTCTTCATTTTTTTGCTTTTACAAAAACATATCTTATAAAAACGCAGTAGATCGACTGGCAGCTTTTTTTAAAGGACAAAGCATTTTGAAGCGGTTGCTTTAATTTTATTTGAATTTTTTGTTACAAATTTTGAGAAAAAAAGTATTTCAAACATATTTAAATACTTTTTTAAAACTATTTTGAAATACTACAAATTTAACGTGATTGTCATTGATGCATAATTTTTGCATCAAAAATTTGAGACATTATTAAATAAGTTAGTTGTATTTGATTTTAACAACAACGATGAATGTCACTGTCTTCTAAATCATTATTTCTTTGATACACTTGAATTGTGAAAATGTTAAATAAAGGGAGATCCACATTTCTCACAAATTTTTTATAATTCCTTTTTTTAAGTTCTTTAAATTCATATTTATCATAATGCACAATAAGAAAATGTCATCCTTAAATAAAAACGTTCCTCTTAAATTTTGTATTTCAATTTTTTTAATAACTGCATAATACGTTAAAAATATTAACGTTTTGAATAACAAAATCGTTATTTTCAGCACATGTTTTTTTGGCAAAAGTCGAATATTAGCTGCTTAAACAAAAAATTTCTTTTTTCGCACCAAATTGTTCGTGAAAATCTTTTTTGAACAGAAAAAACCTAAAACATCTGTCTTTCTTATTTTTCAATATAATAAATTTTTCCTTAGTCTAAAAATGCTATTAGTGCAAAATGAGATGTTGAAATTCGCAACAGAACTACCATCACTAACATCTTTACAAAAAAATTCTTTTGACTTTAATAAATCACATTGAGAGCAAAAAAAACTTAAATTCAATTGTTGACGACGAATTTTTTGAACTACAAATCTTTTTGGATTACTTACATATTTTTTTAAATTTTTTGTTTTTCTAAGAAATGTTTTACTTTTCTTTGAAAATGACTTGTGAAATAGCTCCTATAAAATAACAATAGTTTTTAAATGAAATGAATGCAACTCTTTTCTCCAATAATTAAAAAATCTATTTTAATCTTTTTTGCAAGTATTTTAGTTACAAAAAAATTATGTATCAACAAATTTATAAAGCTCTAAATTTGTTTTTCTCTTTCGATAATTTCTAAACAGTTACATTTTTTATTAATGCTAAATTAATGAATTTTTGTATTAAAAATTGTGTTGTTAGTAGAAAAATGTACAAATATTTTCTGATAACTCTGCGATTTTTCGTGAAACCAATCTCAAAATTTTTATAACTGTTAAAGGTAACAGTTGCTTTGTAAAATTCAAAAAAAGAAATACAATCCTTTTTCTGGCATTTAACTTGGCATATAAAATTTCTGCTCGATTTGTTCAAAAAATTATAAAATATTCAAAGAATTATATTTTCAAAACTGAAAAGAGCGAAAACATTTCGCGATGTAGAAACTGATTGACACAATATATCGGTTGACGCTTTAAAACATTATTTTTTCAAAAACAACAAACATGCTTTTCTTTGTGTTTGAAAGTTCAGTCGACATTTTTTGAAGTGAAAAAACATGAAGAAATCATTTTATTACACTTTTTTTGTTCAAAAGATATTCTTTTGTAATTTTGAATATTTTGTTATTTTACTGAGCTCTTTGAAATAAATGTAAAATTTAAAGTTTGAGGAAATAAATAAAAAATATATTTGGTGCTAATATGCTGTCTGTGCCACAGAAAAACAGAAAGTTACATTATATAAAAAAAAATGCCAAAACAATTTCCAAATGACTATAATATTACTTTATTCAAATATTTCACAACAGAAATAAAAAATGGTTGAATTTTCAAGAGTTCTAAATATTTAAAACGCTCACAATTATAATAATAAAATGTAAAAAAAAATCTTTACAGTTCTTGTTTTATCATTTTCTTGTTAACCTGTGTTTTTTGCAAAAGCTTTAACGTAGGAAACAGTAAATGTTTTGGTTAAATGTTATTGAGATAAAATAAAGGTGCTACAAATATGTTTTAGTGTGCCCGTAAAACGTTATCACAAAAAATTATTATTGTTTTTTTTACTTTTTTCATTTGTTTGATTTTTGGTACTTTTCTTTATTTGATGTTGAAAAAAAATGTTGAAAAAATTAATTTCCTTTTTTTATTTTTGTCAATAAAAGCTTCATGTCCAAAAGAAAGTTTAGAATGGCAAACAAATTGTTACTTTTTTCAAAATGAAACTGCAGAATTTATGGTTGCAGAAGAATCTTGCATACAAATAGGTGGACATCTTGTTTCTATCCATGATGCTTTAATTGATGCTTTATTAGCACGTAAGCAGATTTTTATGTATACAAAAGTGCCACAACATTTTTTTTTATTATAGAAGAAGGTGCAAATCATTCCCGTCATTCAGCAATAACAGATTTTTGGATTGGTTTAACGGGTTTAACATCTGCAGGAAATTGGTCATGGATGGATGGAACTGTTTTTGATTTTAAAGATTGGGAAAAGAGGAGGGAGGAGGAGAAAAAAGAGAAGGAAAAAAAAATGGAAATAATTGTGCATCTTTATGAATTGTTGATGGATTTTGGAAAGCGGAAAATTGTTTTGAATTAAAGCCATATGTTTGTAAAGTTGATAAAAGCTTTTATGAACCTTTAACGACAACCACAGTAAAATCGATAAATTGTCCATATCCATACATTTATTTTGAGTTTACACATTCATGTTATGGTGTTTGGAATTTAACAAATCCAATGAATTGGGAAAATGCAGAAAAATATTGTGAAGCCAATTATGCGCATTTGACTTCCATTCATTCCGTTCAAGAAACCAAATTTTTAGGGTGTAAGTTTATTCCATTATAAAAAGACTATTTTGCATGTAATTTTATTTTTCAGCCTTTGTTTACGTCGCTGATATATAATTTTGGAGCGGGGAATTTTCTAATGATGGGGGATTAACGTGGAAATGGTCTGACGGGTCAACATGGGATTATAATCCATGGAATGTAGGATATCCAACTGCAATTGGTAGTTCTTGTGGTAAAATATGGGGTGGGGAAATTGTCAATGCTCGATGTGACAGACTTTTGAGACCCATCTGCAAAAAATCTTTATAAATAATTCCATTTTTTACAAGGAAAACGATAATCTCCAAATAAAGTAATAAAGAACAATTTATACAGTTTTTATGCAAATTTAATTCATTCAACACCAGAAATTAAAATCGAAAATTTGTATAAGGTTAAATGAATATTAACACATATGTTTTTAAAATTATAAGAACTTCAGCAAGTCTCTCACTAAAAATTTCAACTTTGAAAGTCGAATCTGTGAAAAGAAAGAAATTTAATAAACCAAAAAATTGCTCATTAGTATTTTTTTTGTAGAATTTAATTTATACCACATCATTCCTTACTCATTGTAGAAAAAAATAAAACATTTCATTTTTTTATCAAAAAAAACTATGAAACTTTGATAGTCATATAATATTTATTTATCGAAAATTTTTTATATCAGAATTACAACTTTTACTTTTTTTTACCTATTCGTATTAATATTAAGATTCTGCATTTTTTAGTACCAAAATTATGTTTATTGCACAACTTTGAAAAAACGGTGCTCATTCCTAGTCATATTTTTATCAAAAAATAATTGTATTAAGTTTTTTGTAATGTCTACTTTTTTTAAAGTAATTTAATTAAACTTACCGATAATACAACTGAAACTATTTTTTGAATAATACCGTAATCACATAAAAAAATCAAACTATTTAGTTTGGTTTTCTGATCTAAAAAAAGTTCGTTTAAAATTAAAAATGTTGCAATTGTTTTTTATTCATTCAACCAATATTTTTTATTACTCAATAAATCAGTCATTTTTTAAAATGTTTGAATCTTTTCTAAAAAAAAGTTCAACAGTTTCTTTTGTCATTACTTTTTTTTGATATAAAACTCCTATCATTGTTTCATTATAACTTTGTCGTTGGATTCTATCCAAAACATTTGCGTAATCAAAAATAAGAAATCTTTTAAAATTTTTGTGGTTTTATTTTTTATTGGATTATGAATCACACATTTTACAGAAAAACGTTATAAATATTATAATAAAAAAAATTAAAGTTTCACGGTTTTTCAGCAGGTACAGAAATTTATGTTGGAGCAGTTCAATCAGTTGTTTTGGTTTTTGATTTTAAAACCATTTCTTTCCTTGGTAGTTGAAAATCTTCTGGAGTAATACTTTTTGATGCAGGAATCGAATTTTGAGTTGTTTGTGTTCCACCAACTTCAACAGCTTCTGTTTGAGTTTTGGATACAGACTTTGTATTTGTTTTTGCAATTGCAGTTAATGGTACTTGTCCATCTTCGGTTGTTGTATACCTTTCTTCTTCAGGTCCATTTTCTTGTCCATTTTCTTCTACATTTGGTTCTTCTAAAAAAACATTTATGGTAAAAATAAGAATTTAAAACATAAGAATTACCAAATCTTTGCAAAATTTTATTCAAAAGTGTTTGTTTTGCACTTGCATTCCTTTCCTTTTCTGATGGTAATTTTGGTGGTGATGGTAAAGCTGCGGTTGGTATAAGTGAAAATTCTTCTGTCTTTTTCTTTTCATCCTTTTTTCCAGCTTTCTTTTCAGTTTTCTTTTCTGCTTTCTTTTCAGGACCAATTTCATTATTCTTGTTCATTTCATTCTTCTTTGGTTTTTTTGCATGCATTCTTCTTTCCAATTCACTGATTGAAAGATTTTCAGCCTTTTTTGGAGATTTATTCTTTCGTTTTTTAATTAAACAAAAGATTGCAAAAGCCAAACCACCAATTAAAAGAATACCAGCAACGCTAAAATAAATAAAGATGTAAAAAAGTAACATAAAAAAACCCTTACCTCCCAATTAAAATTGTAGCCCAAAGTGGAAAAGAAGCTTCTTCAGTTTTATTTGCTGGTTTTGATGAAGTTTTGGCAATTTCTGTTGCATTTGCAGGTAAAGTTGTATTAAATGGTTCAACAGTTGAAGATGATGTATTTGATTTTGGAAACAATAATTTAACACCATTTCCCCAAAAAAATGTATTTGGTTGTTACCAATTATTTTAAAAATTAAAACTTACAACAATCATTTTTAGCGTTTCATTGCATTCTTCAACAACATTTGTATGACCAATTTTGATAGTTGTCTCACTTTTCATACTTTCAGCAATTTTTTGTGGCAATTTTAGAAGACGTAATTGAAAAGCATTTTGTGGATCAAAGAATGTAAAATAAATAGAACTCCCATAAAAATAAAAGTTGACATTTGAAGCATTGGAAATTGGAACATCTTTTAAACTTTCTGAAAGCGGTTTAAAATCTGAAAAACATGCGATTAGAAGACAATGATAAATTTGCAACTGTTTAAACAGCCAACCTGTTCCAATATCCATTTTTTCACCATCACGTTTAAAAGTAAGAGATCCATCATTAAATTTTACATTTGTTGAATATTTTGTACAAGAAGTTGAACCAGCAATTGTGTAAATTGGAGAAAAATAACCAAAAGAATGTAAAAGTTTGTATTCTTTTTCTTTATCCAAAAATGCCATTGTAAATTCTACAGTACCTTTGTTGCCAAGTTTTACACCAGTTTCATTCTTCAGTGGTTCACAACATTCTTCACAAACATCATAATTTGGAGGAATTACAGCTTCTGGTACATTTTCAGTAGGTTCTTGGAGATTAACAGATGTTGGCTAAAATTATAAACAAGTGCGTATTTAACTACCCTTTCCGTAATAATAAAAAACAAACTTACCCATTCCATTAAAAAAGTACAAAGAGTTGTATCATATGCAGGAGTGAAAGTTGATGAAATTTTCAATAAATATTTTGATCCATCTTTTAAAAAATGTAAACCAATATAATCGTAACCACCATATAAATGGATTTTCTGATCTTGAAACTGTGGTACGACAATTATAATATCATTTGCTGTTCTGCAATCCATGGTAATCCTTTTTGCATTACATTCAACATTCATGGACGGAGAATCTGTTGAAAAGTACATTCTAAATTAAAATAATTTTTTAATCATATAAATATCTCTTATGGAGTATCAAGATCTGACGTCGGCAATAAATCTGATACCGTCAGTTTTTTTGGACCCCCTTCCCTCCCTCTCATACTTTTCCCTTTGATGTTTTGCAGCATTTCAAAGCGCGCGTCATCAGTGGCTGAACCCCATTCTTATCCCTCAGAAAAAAGAGAACTTACTTGATAGGAATCACATTAGGATCATCTTTTCTTGCTGTAAAATAAAAATCTTTATCATCCAAAGTTTCCAAAGTAAAATTCATATCAGAAAATGCATATGGATTAATATACTTTTTACCATTATGTTCAATAACAATTTTCTTATAGTAATTACTTTTAGCAGAATCAACAGAAGAATTAAATGTAGCAGCAAGTAAAAGAAACAATATTGATAACCACAACATTTTTGAAGAGAGAGAAAGAAACGACGTCTTTTCAAGAACGATGAATGAATGAATAAAAAACAATGTTTGATTGCTTCACATTTTTTGAAAATGAAAAACAAACAACAAATGCTAATTGTTATGCTAATTTTTTATCAAACACAAAAAAAAAGAGTTATAAAGTGTAACTGAAAAAACAAGTTTTCATTCATTGCATCCTTTGTGGCATTCGTGCTTCTTTTGTGGATTTGCTCCCAGGAGCTCCAAGGTTCGATACCCGTTCAAGGCGAAATAAAATCGAGGTTCGACTGTATAATTTTGTTGTCGAATTTGTTGGTTAACCCATCAAAAAAATGTAAAAACTTAAAATTGCCAAAAGGATAATTCGATATTTAAATGTTTTTCGTTTGTGGTTTTTTAATTTATAAAATAACTTAGCAATTTTTTTTTATTGTTCATTAATGCAACTTCGTTGATGATAAAACATTTGGGCACATACAAAAAAACAATGAAAATCAATAAAAACCATAATAAAGTGAGCACATTTTTTCATATTTTTCGGCATCATTACCATAAAAATCAAGAAAAGGTGGTTTGTAATTATGATTTTCAGTATTAATTATTTCATCAATAATTACGTTTATACGATTTTTATAAGCTTGCGAAATTGAATATGAAAAATAAAGATGGCATTTTATGCGTTTGTTTTGCTAAATTTTTTAATCAAGAAGTACGAACAAAATAAAATTGAAAAATGCTTACCTTTATATAAGAAAAAAATGTTTCAATATCAAACGCTTCTGTAATTTGATTTAATTCAAACTTTCCAATCGTTGAAAAATGTGGCAGTTTTAAAAGTTCTTCTACTATTTTTGATGTTAAAGGAATTGAACAAATATCACTAAAAGCTAAAGAATTGTTAAAAAGATCATTTTCAAAAATCTTACAGATTCTTGACGTTAGAAAGAACTTTCACAAGTTTTTCTAATGAAACATTTGAACCATCTTCATCTTTAATTGAAGTCCACTGCAAACAAATATTTTCAACATTGGAAGTTAGGAACAAAAATTCTTTCCATGAAATAATTTGATTACGAAGAGATAATGTTGTGACATCAATGCGGTAAAGGTAGGGAATAATTGACGAAGTAACATTTGGATCTGAGTCATAATGAAAAGCAGTACCAATATTATCAGTAATCCATAATTTAGATAGAATATTTGTTAAGTCAATGATTTTTTGATCATCTTTCAAAAAAATATGACATTTTTTTATTTTATTTTCAACAAATAAATTGTCAGAAACAAAAATTGGATTTTTTATAAAAAAATATTTGCATGTTTGAACTAATTTTTCATAAAATTTTGCAGAAGATGGATTCTTTGTAATATAACAAATTATGGAATGTGATAGCGACCAATTTTGGTAAAAATATAAATGTTCAAGTTTTGATTGTTTAAAAACAGAAGAATTTTCAGATAAGGCCATTTTTTGTTCTATCAAATAACAGCAGCAAATTCTTTAATAACTATCTATAAAAAATGCAAACAAAAGTTCTCTATGCAGCAACAATATTTTTTGTCAATGACCCTTTATTTTTTATGCAGGGAAATTCTCATGGCATTGTAATTTTTTGTTGTGCGAGGAAATTTTCAATCGTTTTTTTTCTCAAAATACGGACGAACTGCTCCTCCTTTGACCTAAATTTTCTCAGATAAATCCTTAGCAATTAAAAACTACTGATAATAAAAATTACTTAAAAATACAATTGTTTTGGATATTTCATATTTGAAAAGTATAGGCATACTTTAGGAGAATATCTATAATAATATTTCAAAGTATTTGGTGAATTTGAGAAAATACACGAGTCGAGAAAAACAGATTAGAAAAGCTGACAAATTATGTTATCTTTAAGCTTAACCAAAAGAAAAGAAAAAAAAAACTACGAGGTGAAACACAAAGTTTATAATATAAAATCAATAGTAATCCTTTTGTGTTTTTTTATCAGTAATTTTGAGAGACTTTTTTGTTTAACTTTTCATTTAAATATTTTTATTTGTCAAAATTGGTCGTGCTTGCATTTGAAAGTTGTATCATTTTCTGAAAACTTTTTTAAAAATCTTATTTTTTTAGGGCTTTTAGAAAAAAAAGATAAAATGGTAGCTGGAAGTCAATGCTGCTGTATAAATGTTTTGGCAAGGCTTTTAGTGAATCCAAAATAATAACAATGAATCGTTTTTAGACTGCAGCAAAAATTGTTTCAATCATTGGTATTTTTTTAGGATTTTTACAAGTAATTTTTGTATTTCAGTCATTTATTTTTCTACCAGGCGGCGTATTGTATATTGTAACTTATACATGTGCGTTGCATGGAGCATCTAAAAAAGTTAAGAAGGTTTTAATACCAGCCTTTGTTTTCATGGTAAGTTTTTTTTTCTGGCAAAAAACTAAAAAAAAAACATATTTTTTTTCAGTTTTTAACAATCAGTGGTAGGATTTTTTTTAGCACACATGTTCGCGCTCTTGATATTTGCGCATGTTATTTTAAGCGGAATTTTTTTGGCATCGATTTTTGGGCAAAAATTTTTGGCTGTTAAGCGTGTGACATTTGAGCCCATGTTTTTAGCATGATTTTTTTGGCGCATTTATTTAAGCAATTGATTTTTGAACGTAATTTTTTGAACGTTCAACATTTGGGCTTGTTTTTTTCGGCTTATATATTTTAGCGTGTGACATTTGAACGCATCACTCTGGTAACCTCGATGTGTAAAAAAAATCGAAAAAGTTGTCAAACATTGAGGTCACCAGAGTGATGCGCCTAAATGTCACAAGCTTAAAAAAATGTGCCAAAAAACACAAGCCCAAATGTAATACACTTAAAAAATTTTGCCCAAAAATTAAGCTTAAAACTTTGTGCTCAAAAAATTAAGCTAAAAAGTCATGCGCTCAAATGTCACACGCTTAAAAAAACATGCGCAAATGTTAAGCGCACAAACACATGCGCTAAAAAACAATCCTACCTAATCAGTGTTGTTTTTTTTGTTATATTTTTCCTTTAGATAATAGTCGCAGGGACAATAATTCACATTTTACATGTTACTAAACACTGAAAAATTTTAGATTATCTTTATTATTATCAGCATTTTGTTTCTCATTGCATTTACTGTACTTGGACTTGGAGTAATAAACGTGGACAATGGTTGGAATAAGGACGATAGTGATTATGAAGGAGATGACGATGATATTAGTAAGTTAAATTATTTTTGAAAATAGAGTTAGTGCTGTAAAGTAAACAATTTAATAATTGGCAAAAGAAGGGACTAAATTTGAATGACGAAAAAATTCATCACTAAAAATTAAAAATTTTTAGCTGCCGCTTTTTTTATTTTGGCTGGCATTGCATTATTTTCAACAATTTTTAATATTTTATCATTGATTATTATTTGGCGATCTTATAAATGGATAAACGAGAATCAAGATTGTTGTTATCCGCCAACAATGCAAGATATATCTACACCTGAACCGCAACCACCACCGTATTATCCACAACAAGATTTTCCTGATCTACAACAACATAATAACAATGGAGATCCAAAACATCCACAAATTCGGCAATATAGCCCCTCACAACAACAATATATATCTTCTGCACCGCCTCCGGTGCGACAATACAATTATTCACCACAGCCATATCCAATTGAATCTCAAACACAGCAACAGTATCCTCCTCCACAATCATCAACTCAACTACCACATATTCCACATGAAGATTATTTCGACGAAAAATTATAATTTTAAAAACCAAGTGGATACTTTTTAAAACATTTTTCATAGATAGAATGTACTTTTTTTGTTTAATTTTTATACACCTGCTTTTCACAGGTTAACAACAACCAAAAAAACAACTTTTTTTTGCCGATGCTCAATTTCTCAGAAACTTTTTTTAACAAAGTATCGATTTTAAACAACGTTTTAATAAATGTATGATTGCTCAACAATTCTAAAAATCAAGGAAACAATTTTGAAATCAATTCGTAAATTATGTTATGAAAATGTAGTTTATATGTTTACAGTCGAACCTCGATTTTACGACTTTCGAGGGACCTTTAAAAAATGACATAAAATCAAGGTTCGAATTATGTTATTTTCTTATGGCTTTTGACGGGACCGCAGAAAACGGACGTGATATCGAGATTCGACTGTATTTAGTTCATTATCTTTCATGTTCATTATCTGGAAGTTTTGCCAACAAACTATTTTTAATTTTAAAAAACATATTTAAAATTATTTAGTTTTTTTTACTTAATTATGATTTCAACTTTTTCATTAAATAATAATGAATCATCTTTTGGTAAATTGTTGTTAATCTAAGTTTTTCAAAAAAAAAACATCTGTTATTTTTTTATAACTTCTACAAAAGAAATTGCATTGGAAAAGAAGGCACGTGCGATTTTTTTTTCTGAGAAAAACGAGAAGAAAAAACCATAGAAAATTGTTCGCACTTTACAGCTGTAATATTTATGGCCTTTTAATATAAATGTTTCAACAGCTTCGACCAAAAAAATATTTGTTTCAAAATCCCCATTCACCATTCTTTGAATAAATTTATTGGTCTATAAAAGCTTCGACAACATAACTTTTTTTCGATGACAATGCTTTTAAGCATTAAAATGCACCATCTTTTAAATTTTTTAGCAAATATTTAACAAAACATTTTTGTAAAATATCTGCTCCAAATATATAAATTAACATTTCTATCTTTCAAAAAATACAAACACCATCAAGAATCATGGACAATATTAATATTCTGAATTTTATTTGTTGCAATAAATAGGAAAAAATGTTTTAAAATATACTTATGCTTTTTTATAACAATGTTAAAAGAATTTGTAAAATCATTTTGATGATAATAATTTGGTTTAAATTTTGGAATCTTTTTTTATATGCAACATTGGAAAAGTTTACTTAACTTCGTTGTTAAACCGGAATCTCCATAATTTCCTGCACAAACGATTTCCAAAAAATTCGAAAAAACTGTTAACAAGCCCAATAAGAAGCAGAAAAAGAAATCTTTAAAATATTGTTGTGTCTTTTTTTCTTCAAAATACATGATTTTTGTTTCAAAATCCCCATTTACGATTGTTCTTTTTTGAATAAATTTATTGGTCTAAAAAAGCATCGACAGTATCACTTTTTTTCGATGAAAATGCTTAATGCACCATCTTTTAAATTTTAACCAAAAAAAAATTACCTTGAGCACCATATTTTCAAGCAAGAAAATCATTATCAACTTTTGAGACAATCGATGCAGCAGCAGACATATTGTAACATTCTTTATCAACAACAGCAGTTTTTTTCTTTGGAGGCATTCTTTCTCTGAAAAAAAAATATGGTTAAAACACATTAAACAAAAAACAACAAAAAAGAAATCACGCAAATACAAGGGGGAGAGGAAGGAAATATTCTGCGCGGGCTGCTAAAAAAGACTAAAAACTAAGTACTTTGCTGGGGATTTGCTGATTTACCCGACCCGATGCCATGCCTAAACCAGTATCAAAATTATTTCATTTTTTTCAAAAAAAACGTAGCAGAAAAAAACTGCAATAACAAATGCGTGCTGCGAAAAAATGACCCTTTGCCAAGCATCGCTTCGTTCACAATAAAAAAAGATTACCAACAAAACGGGCAACAGCTTTAGCAGCTACTTTCGATTTTTTTTTCAATGTATTGCACCTTTCAGTTAAAAATAACTATAATTTATTAAATTTTAAAGTTCAAAAACTTTTATGCGTTTACAAAAAACTAAAACCAAAACATAAAATCAAAATAAAATTATTAAAAATTTACAACATTTGCTTTACAAATTCAATTCCAGTTATTACTTTTCATTTGAAGATAAAACAGATAAATCAAAGCTAAAATTTTCACATTTATATTACTTTTTGCTTTTACAAGCATTTAACTTACGGATGAGAAAAAGCATAAGCATTTGGTCGATGCTTTCCATGAAGTTTAAAATAAACTTTATAAAATTCACAAAGATTTGCAACGTTTTGTTGATTTTCAAGTTTCCAAAGTTTATTAATGCAATTTGGGCATTCAGTTGTCGAAGATTCGGATTTAGCATCATCGTTGTTATATAAAATAATTTGAAAATTAATCTATTAATTTCTATTTCTATTTTTATTTGGAAAAAAGAGGAAACATGTGTTTTTTATAATGTTTGTAGGCAACCTTTCAATAATTAATAAAACAAATTCGCGAAATAAAATGAAAAGTTTTAGTTTTAAATTATTCTGTAATTTTTTAAGAAAAATGAATAAAAAATTCGAATGAAAAATAAAAACAATTGATGTCAAATTTTTTTATGTTAAAAAAACAATATGCTTTCATCATTGTCGATTTCGAAATTCATATTTTTTGCGACATTGTTTCATCGCAAAAGAAAAAAGAAAAGAAAAACATCTCTTAAATACGAAAGTCTCCGTTTTTTGCAACACAAAATGCATTGCATTTAGTTGCATATTTTTTTGTGTGTCTTTTTTTATTTGAATATTTTTTAAGAACGTATTTATTTAATAAAATTCAAATAAGATATTGATTTACATTACAAATGAACAAAGTGTTATGTTCATTATTTAAAAAGCCTTGAAAATGCTGTAATCAACGAAAAATTTAAATTAAATGAAAATCTGTCGACTTTAGAATTCCTCATCTGATAAAAGTTCTCCCCGCGCTGAAAAAATAGTGGAAACTCTTAAGCACAATCACAAATGCCTTAGGGGAAACATTTCCCCGGAATTTGGGGGAAAATGAAAAAGCAACACCTTTTTTATGGGAAAAATTTCCCGTAATTTGGTGCTAAATTAGCTTTTATTTTTGGTGTAAAAATAGCCCT